>JBDPZO010000005.1:1339928-1361973 GCA_039877585.1 Heterodera filipjevi | reverse complement strand
AAATGCCTTATTTTGGCATTTTGCCATTTTGGTGCCTTTTTTTTGGCATTTTTGGGTTTTTTTTTCATAATTTTTGGGAATTCCCTAAGAAAAATAGAAAAAATGAAAAAATTGACCCCTAAAAAATTGACCTTTCAAATTTTGAAAAAGTACAGCCTGAGAATGGAAAAGTTTTCAGAAAAATTTACCCTATAAAAAATTTTTTTTTTTTCATGCTTTTTCATGCCTTTTTTGCAACTTTTTATGCCTTTTTTAGGCGCCTTTTTGGCGATTTTTGATGCCTTTTTCCGGTCTCTAATCATTATTGAATCGAAATTTTTGACAAATTGTGTTTAAATTTTTAATCACATTGTTTAAATTTTTAAATCACAATCAAAATTGTTATAAAATAGTTGCAAATGATCGAAAATAGCTACACCGACTCAGTCAGATCACTCCTTCATGGGGATCTGATCTGATCAAATTTCGCTCTCCTATGCGTTGGGGCCAGGGTGACGATTTTACCACCTCTTGGTGGCATTTGCCACCATTTTGGACTTTCGATCGCCACCCTGGTTGGGCCTGCTCCAGAATGCATCCAATTAACATGAATAATCATGTACATACATATCAAAATATTTTTAATTATAATTTATATCAGGGCTTGCAGATGCGGACCGGGTCAACTCGGCGCCAACCAACTCGGCGCCGCGCGTTATAATGCGATTTAACTTTTTCCAGAAGAAAGCTTAATAAAATTTTTAATATCATTCGATAGCTATTTGTAAATACTATGAGCTTGCAAAATTTCAAAAAATTTGGTCCGAGTAATAAAAAGTTATGAGCGAAAAAGTATGAAAAACTTGGATTTTGGCACTTAAACACGGCGGTTCGGTTTTGGCTCTCAGTTGCAATAAATATTTGGACTTTTGTCTCAGTGGTCTATAAGATGGTAAAAGACATAAATGAGGTGTGCCATTCTGCGCCTGTGCCCGCATGGTCAGCAACAGACGCGGCCAAATCGAACATGGCACGGGCAAAGCCCAAATGGTAAGAGCACACGTCCTCATTGGTGATCTCCATTTTCAAATGTTCTTTATAGGAAATTGGCCAAAAATTATCTGTCATGGTCCTATGCATAGTAATTACCCATTAATGACTCATTAATTATCCCCTAAATTTGATTTGGTCTCATCTCTTTCAACTAATTACACAATTACCGAATTTGGTCAACTGTTGTTTAATTTGTTCCTCAATTTTTTGTGCTCCTCCGCTGGGACATTTGTCACCAGCAGAGCACAGTTCTTTTTGTATTGCATTGACAGTATCATTTGCTGTTGAGCATACTGTAGCCTCGTCCCCACCGACAACAGCAGAAGAGGAGAAAGTGTCAATGTGTTTGGACATGACGGCAATCACATGCTGACTGCCGGGACAGCATGGCAATTCTAACAAATTCAAAAAAAAATTAAATTTGTTTTGATTTAATTTAATTTTTTTTTTAATATTTAGGATTGCGAGAATATTGGATTCACTTACGAAAAAAGAAAAAAGTTTTATTACGTACGAATTGGTGATGCATAACAGCAGAGCAACAGCCGATAATTGGGAGGATGGAGAGCACCAGAGAAGACATGGTAAAAAAATGATTTTTAATTAAATAAAATAAATATTATTTTTGACAATGTTTTGATTTTATGTTAGTAGTTTTCGTGTTCGTTAATACTGCCCATTTTCCTTATTTACTTTCTTTATTTGAAGTGGATTTGACAAAAAACAACAAACGAATCTTTGTAACATTTACTGGAAATTAGTGAATTTTACACTTTATTCATGTGAATTTTATGAGGGCGGAAATGTCTGACAAAAATATTTATAAAAGTTGTTGCAAAGAGAAAATGAAATTTTTCTATATTTTTATTTATTGAAAAATTAATTTATACTTTAACAAATTCCCTTGCGAATTTAGAGATTTTTCCGACGGATTGTTCTCGGACAGACAGACGATTTGCCGATAGATACGGGGACATAATGTCTTTAATAGGAAAATATTTGTTTCATCTTCACATGTCACCCACCACATGTACTTAACTTGCAAATTTATTTTTAAAAATGCTAGCAATCTTGAATCAATTTCCAGCAGGTTTCTGGCGTTATTTTATTTTTTTAAAACACTCTGTCCCGCATCTTGTTGCGAATCGTTTCATCGTAGAATGGAGGTGGATGGTTCATCCAAAAGGAGGCCACGGTGACCTTTGTACTACTCATTCGGGGAGACAGATTATGATGAATAGGGATGCAGAAATATGAGTAAAAATCGCGAAATATGGCCATAAAATATGGTCTTAAAATCGCAAATATGGACATAAATATGGAAAAATGCCAAATATGGACAAATAGGACCAAAATATGGCAAAATTTTATCAAAATAGTGCAATTTTTCAAAAAAATTTAGCGTTGTTATAATTGCAAATTGAGATATATATTTCCAAATTTTGGAGTGAAAACGCATTCGATATCAATTTTTTGATCAGAAATATAGAAAAAAAATTAGAAAAAATTTTAGAAAAAACTTGAATTTTCTTTATTTTTGAGGGCATTTTTTGATAATTTGCAAGAATTTTTTTTTTCGTTTTATTGCATTTTTCTCATGAATTTTCCAAAAATGCCAAATATGGGCATAAAATATGGGCAAAATGCCAAAATCTGGACAAAATATGGAATATGGACATAAATCGCGTAAATATGGAAAATATGATTTAAAAAACCATCCTAGAAAGCTTCAAACCAAGCTAAAAAGAGTTTTTCGTGCGTTTCATGCCATTACAAGTTCAGGAAAAAAATATGGATTTCCATATTTTCTGCATCCCTAATGATGAATTTAGACGATAAAGTAAGCCAGAAAAAATATATTGACAAATAGAATTAAGAAAATTTAAAAAATACCTTTTTCGTCAAATGCTCTTGATAACTTTGCTCAAACGCAACCAAATGAATGGCATGGTCCGATAGCTATTGGTTAGCTCTTTTTAAAAAATTTGACAGAGATTTAAGAAAGTTGTAACAATAAAACGTGAAAAAAAAACTAATTCTTATTGTCATAAAACAATCAATTTTTGGAAATTTGGATGGCTAATAAAGCTGACATATTGGACAATATAAAGATTATTTAATTTGGTTACTTTTGAGCAAAATTATGAAGATTTTTTGACGAAAAACCTGCAAAATGGAGGAATTTATGAAACGCCCAAGATGGCGGTTTTTATGAAGTGCGACCTAGCACCTTTTTTTTACCAATTATGGCGAATAAATTTTCCCTTTAAAAAAGTAATTTTAAATACTACAACGTCGTTTTCCATTGTTAGATTATTAGTGAAAAAGCCTAATATAATTGTTTTAGCATTTTTTTATATGATATAAAAAATTATTCCTTCTAAATTTTAAAGGTTTATAAATTCACTAACTGTTTTATTACGAAATTCGGGAGCCATAACAGCAGACAATTGGGAGGATGGAGAGCAGCAGAGAAGACATGGTAAAAAAGGAATGAATTTTATTTGAATAAATTTAACTATAATATTTTTTTGACTATGTTATGGTGTTAGTCTTGATGGAAGCTTAGATACTGCATATTTTATTTATTGGATTTGCTTAATATTCGATTACCCCCCCCCCCCCCCCCCGCCCCCCCCCGCCCCCCCCCCCCCCCGCCGGGCTGGCTCCCTGAAAATGCGACACTGGAAAATGCGACACCGGAAAATGCGACACCAGGAAAATGCGACACCAACACCAAACTTAAGAAAAACAGTAAATGCGACACCAGGAAAATGCGACACCAAATTCAAATTTTAAAAATATTTTTAAAATTTAAAAAATAATGAGCGCCGTTTAAATTGATATAATTCTAAAGATTAAAATTTTAATTAGAGTTTAAAGAGTCTCCGCCATTCGATGAGCAACTGCGCGCAAATATTATAGAGAGTGCCAATTGTGGCGCGTGGCATAAAGCCCATTGAGATTCAAGTCCTGCTGATCAACTTACACTTGCTTACGCTTCATTCCATAGTTACGATGTGAAAATGTGTGTAATTAATTTAAATATTTTATTTTTAAAATTTGAATTTGGTGTCGCATTTTCCTGGTGTCGCATTTTCTGTTTTTCTTAAGTTTGGTGTTGGTGTCGCATTTTCCGCCGGTGTCGCATTTTCTTGGTGTCGCATTTTCCGGTGTCGCATTTTCCTGGTGTCGCATTTTCCGGTGTCGCATTTTCCAGTGTCGCATGGGCCGGGCTGGGCGATTGGCTTATGGAGCGGACGACTGGTTTTGAATTTAGAAATGAATTGAAACGTTCTTAAAAATTAAAAAAAAACAATTTTCTTTGGTTTTTGAGTCAATGCATATAACTAGGGTTCAAAAAAATATGAATTTAAAATCGCAAAATATGGACATAAATATGGAAAAATGTCAAAACATGGAAAAATACGATGAAAATATGGACAAAAATTGCCGATATATAATCTAAAATACCAAAAATTCACTAAAAACAAAGGTAAAAAAAAAAAATTGAAAAGAATGGTAAATTAGCTATTTTAAGCAAAGACAAGAATTTTAAAATTTATAAACCAAAATTGCCAAGAAATCAAATTTATCATTTTGTGGCCATAATGCCAAAATATTCAAATATGAACCTAAACCGCGAAATATGAAATTTTCGCGCCAAAAAATATTTTATTTTAATTACATTTTCCAATAGAATTTTCTTTGAAACCCGAAAAATAGAGATTAAAAATAAGTCTCTTTTTAGCGAATGACAAAATGAGTATTGTTAACCAAAATTGGAAAATAAAAATCTTTAATTTTTGTTATCGGAAATCGCAAATCGGCTGCACCCCTGGCATGCTTGGTTAAAATTTCAGCTCAAATGACAACAGGAAATGGTGGAAGTGAAGAAAAAAGTGGTGGTCTTTTAATTTTGTTACAGAGCATACAGGGTGCGTTAAAAGTTCTTGCACTTTTTTAAAGGCACTTTATTTCTTCTAATTGACAGTTAACCTAAGCATTTAAATAGTAAAAATACGCAAACATAATAATTAAACATAAAAATAACAACAAAAACTTGCATGCCTTCTATTGGCCGAGTTACAAGCATTTAAGCGGTTTGAAATTTGCCTCTTTCGTAGCACCCAATTTTTACTGTTTTTTTTAACCATGCAGATCATTACTATAATGGCACCATTTTGATAAATTTGCAGCCTTAATTAAACAAGCATCCAGTAGAAATTATTTTCACAAAATCAGAACCGAGCTTCATTGCTAAGTATCATAACCAAAATATTTTTTTTTCGTCGAATTAAAAATATAGGAATTAATGCGTTTTCTTTTGGAAAATACAAATTAAATTACGACAACAAATTGAGTAAGGTAAAAACAAAATGCGAATTTTTTGGCTTACTTAATTTAGTGCATTTATTTTCTCGCCCAGCATAATCACTATTAGAGTAAAAATAAATTATAAAAGGAACAAATTTAAATATAGGAATAAATAATAAATAAAAAGAATTAAAGACAAATCAAAAATTCACAAACAAAACTTATATGCATATTCTTGTCGCGAATGTTTTTTTTTAGATACGGTATAATTTTGATGGTTTTAGATAACGCCAATTTTAAAATAAAATTACGAATTGGGGATGCATAACAGCAGAGTTAACAGCAGACAATTGGGAGGATGGAGAGCAGCAGAGAAGACATGGTAAAAAAGGAATGAATTTTATTTGAATAAATTTAAAATATAATATTATTTTTTATAATGTTATGGTGTTAGTCTTCGTTAAGGCTTAAATACTCCAAATTTCTTATGTGCTTTCCTAAATCAACGTGGATTCTGACAAAGATAAAACACAAAGAATCTTTTAACCCTTACGAAAATTGATGAAATTTTGCTATTATTCATGTGAATTTTAAGACTAAAAGGTTTTTCGTATTTAGAATTGGGTTACTCCTTTATGCAAAATAATTAACACAATAAAAAATTTATTTTTCAAATTTATCATGTAAAAAGAAAAGGTTAGTTTTATCTGAATACAAAATATCGTTTTATGCCTAGAATGAAAACGCAACTTCCTTTTAAATTATTTTCTTTCAGCCCCACTTTTGTAATGGTCTCCACAATATTCAAAGACTTTAGGGTCGGCAACCACACTTCTTGCGCTTGGCATTTTCTGCGCTGGAAAGAATAAACGGATTATTTTATTTCATAATTTTTGGAATTTTTTCTTTTACTACCTTTGCATGGATATTCAAATTCCACTTCCGGAATATCAATTTGCAATTGCCTACCAATGTTTGCAATGCAATCTTTTCGAAACTCAAATTGTTGTTGCAGTTTCCACCAATCACTGTTATTGCTCTCCGCATTGAGAGCAATAGTTTCTGCTAAGTCAAACATGGCACTGGGCATAGCCCAAATTGTAGGAGCACTCAGCCTTATTGGTGACTCGCATTATGAGATTATCTTTATGGAAAAAAAAAATTCAATATAAATATATTTCTAATTTTTATGATAATGGGATTAACCATTAATGACTCATTAGTCATTTATCTTCTCATAGTCATATTACTCAAAGTCGGCTGGGCCAGCTGTTTTTTGATTTGTTCCCCAAATTGTCCTGCTCCTCCAAAGGGACATTTATCAGAAGCAGAGGACAGTTCGTTTTGTATTGCATTAACAGCATCTTTTGCCATTGCGCTTACTGTAGCTTGGTTCCCATTATGAATACGAGCAGAGACGAAAGTGTCAAGCTGTTTGGACATGGCGGAAATCAAAGTCAGACTGTCGGGACAGCATGAGAATTCTAAGAAATTCAAAAGAAAATTAAATAAAAAAATTGACAAAATTTTAATAAAAATTTTTGAAAAATAAAAAATAAGAAAACTTCCTGGCGATAAGCAAAAAAGATACAAACAAACGGTTATCACCTCTTTAACTGCTAAAAAATTTTTTAACAGAATCTGATAAAGAATTTCAAAATTTGCATAATTATGCCCTAGGTTCATATCTAAGAATAGTTAGACCAAAAATGTATTAAACAAATTTGTTTGAGAGTTGCTGCATAATTGTTTTCTAGGTTCATGTTTCAGGTTATGCCGGTATATAATTTTAAATGGTTTGGATTGGGGGAGGCATTGGGATCACTCCTGAAAATAGGAAATAGTTTTATTACGAATTGGAGATGAATAACAGCACAGCAAACAGCAGACAATTGGGAGGATGGAGAGCAACAGAGAAGACATGGTAAAAAAGGAATAAATTTTATATTTGAATAAATTTAAAATATAATATTATTTTTGATAATGTTATGGTGTTAGTCTTGATGGAAGCTTAAATACTCCATATTTTAGTTATGTGATTCCAGCACTGTCCGTGGAGTTTCTGAATGAAATTATGGAGGGTAGTTAGAGCACCCCTGGGTTCTTAAGAAAACTGTTTTTATTTTTTGCTAAACGAGCTGGAGTGCCTAGATATGACGTGCCAAACTTTTTAAGAAAATGGCCGAGCAATCCATCCAAACCCAACAAAAAATTTTTTCCATACCTCTAAAAATGTATGTCAATCCCAAAAATATTCTTATTCTCCTCCCCCAAAAATATTTTTCAAAATATAATGATGAAACTTCAATTAAGGTACATAACCAATTCCAAGCAAATCGATTCAACAATTGGTTGACTTTTGCCTGGAGGAAGGCAGGATATTACGATGATGTAAAAATTTAGAAATCAGTTCTTTTTAAATGTTATCTTTCAGATTTTCAAAGGGAGTGCCGTTGATGATGACCGGGCATTGCCATGGATGGCCAATTTGCAACGACTCCAATGTATGTTCAATGTTAAAATTTGGGGTTACAATAATTGCGTAACTTATTTAGTGTCCTTTTTGTCGCAAATCATTGCCAAAATTCATTTCATCATTTTCATTAGTTTAATTTATTTGGTGTTAAGGGGAAAGAAGAAAAACGGTGTCGCCCCGTTTCGGTATAAAAGAAAAAAAGAGCATAATATTAAAAAAATAGCTGTAAGAAAATCTAAACAATCCTTTATTGTTATTTTGTTATTAGGCCAATATTTTTTACAAATTGAAATGATGTAAAAACAAAATAGAGCATATCGAAACGGGGCCTTTTCCACTAAATATTGAAAATGGGTATAGCCAATAGTGATGCTCGAGAGTCTCGATCTCGAGTCTCGACTCGAGAAAAGTCTCGGGTTTTTTCTGGTCTCGGTCTCGGTCTCGAGTTCTTAGTCTCGAAAACCGAGACTTTTTTACCCCCCTAAAGATTGGCTTTTGAGCTAGTGATATAGTGAAGAGAAGCTTCACTAAGAGAAGATTAACCCCAGCTTCTTCTTTTCTCTCTCTTCTTTTTCGCTTCTCTGCTGGTTGAACTGGAAGCCGCCAGGCAGAGTTGTTCGGGACCAAGAATTTTTCGATCCTCGGGACCGGGACTCGACACCGGGACTCGGGACCATTTCGGCACCGGGACCGGGACTTCATAAGCCATTTTTTGGGGGGTGTGTTTTTGAGAAATTTTGAAGAAAAAAATTTTGTTATGTGAATAATAATTTATGTTCTCATTCTTCGTCATCAAAATTATGATGCAAAAAAAGTTGCATTTTAATTCCAGATCCTTCCATTTAATCTGATTGCTAAACATTTAAGAATAGTTAAGTGAAGCATGATTAGAAAATATCGAAATTAGACATTTAGCATAATTAGAATAATATCATCAAACATAAAATTTGAAGAATTCTTGTCGATAATTTTTTTTTCAAAAGATAATCCAGTACTGAAAATTTTCTTCATTTCCTTAACACTTTCTGGTCCATAAGTCAATCTTTAGGGGTGTAAAAAAGTCCCGAAAACCGGGACTAAAACATCGGGACTCGGGACCGGGACCGGGACCAAAAAAAAACCGGGAAAATCCCAGTTTTCGGGGACTCCCGAACAACACTGCCGCCAGGGTCGCCATGAATATATGATCGAGCTGTGGGAGCTTTTGAAGGAAAAACTTGGGGGCGGGCTTTCAGTTGGATTCCCTATTTTTTAAGCAATGATTTTAGTGGAAATCGCCCGCATGAATAATTTGTTGCATTTATTTCTATGCGTTTTTGATAAAGCATTTGGAAGAAGACTTTTTGGTGTCTAACTTCTTAAAAAAAAATTCTGTTCTCCTAACCCCTTTTGACTAAGCTAGTCTCGGTGGAAGAGAATTCAATTTTTTCAGGCTTACGGTAAAAGAAGCAAAAAAAAAAAATTTAATTAAAAAAAAAATTAATGAAATCGATAAAAATCAAACCACAAACATTTGATTTTTTCTTCTTCTTCATTTCAAATACATTAAGCAAAAATGACAAAAATAAACACATAGTTAAAAGGAATAAAATTTTAATTTGTTTGTGGAAAATGTACCATGTAAATCCTCAGAAATTGTTGATTATTTGTGCAAGATTTGTTACCAAAATACATTCGAATTTTCAAATTTTCTACGGCGGCACCTATCGGCACCGCCGACCTTTCTTTTGCAAAATTAAAAATTTAATGCCTCATTTAAAGTCCAACAGCTAAAAAACACCCAAACTGCTTTAATGAATATGTTCGGGCATTGCCAAAGAAAGTACGATTGACCTTTCACCAATCGATGTTCCCTCTTCCTTGCCCATCGCCCATAAATAGGAAGACATTCCCTCCTTTCATTTGCCTTCCCTTATTCATTTGTAATTTATTATTGTTCTCCACTTATTTGTGACCTCTCTCCAATAAATATTATTTTGTTCTTCTTTGCTATTTATTTGGACTTCTCTCGGACCGAACAATTGGCGCAGTCAGCTAAAAACGCTAAAAGCACATTGTCTATTCCAATCTTACATTTCTGGACGAAAGTAATTTTTGGATTTTCTTCATTTCGCCGGTCGACTGTGGACGAAAAAACCGTCCGCATTTCTTCCGCCGAAACTCAACGCGACTAAAAAACCAATAGACCCCAGGCGGGTGAGGTTCCGCTAGGCGCGGTTTTTATCGCCGAAAAACCAAAATACCCTAGGCGGGTTGCGGTTCCGCAAGACGCGGTTTTCATCGTCCATTCGCCATCAATAAAACGATCAATAACATCGAATATGGCAAACCAAGCCAACATTCAACAATTGCTGGACGCCATTAACCAACTCGTCACAGCGCAGCAGCAACAGCAAAACAATCAACCAATTCAGAACATTAATATTCCGATTCCAGTGCTGCCTGACATTTCGGTTTTTGAGCCGACTGATGAGAAAGGCCTAATCGCGGAATGGATCGAGCGTTTTACGTTCGCGATTGATTGTTCTGCACCAAATGCTACTGATGGAGTGAAAGTGAAGGCGTTGATGAATAAATTGTCGGAAACGGCATTCAGCGAATATTCAAAATCGTGTCTGCCCGAAAAAGTAACTGACTTCGACTTCACCCAAACAATCGAAAAGCTGCAAAAACTTTTTGCCAAGCCTCAGTCTGTGTTCATCGACAGATATGAGTGTTTGATGGCATCAAAAGGGGAAGGAGAGGAATTCAGACTATTCGTCAATCGGCACAAAAAGCTGCTGAACGATTTCAAATTCGCGTCACTTAAGGAGGAACAATTCAAAGTTTTGATGGTTTTGACCGCATTAAAATCATCGAAAGATGCAACATTGAGACAGCGAATTTTGTCCAAGCTCGGCGCCGACGGAGATAATGTCAAATATGATGATGTTATCCAAGATTGTATAAATTTTATGAAAACAATCAGCGAAGCAAAGCTGATCGAAACATCATCGGCGAACCGAAATATAAATGCGGTCAAGCCAAAGTGGCACCGAAACGAAAAGGGAGGCAGGCCAAATCAGAAGCAGGGCCAATCATCGTCCGTTCCAGCACCACAATGTTGGCGATGTGGGATGATAAACCACCACCACAGTGAGTGCCGGCACAAGTCAGCCAAGTGTCGAAAATGCTCCCAAAATGGACATTTGGACGGCCAATGCGACAAAGTGCAACAATGGAAACGGCGAAACAACTATTCTGTATCAAAAAAGAAAGTTGGAAATTTGCAAACTGGTACGGCTATTAAAATAAACGCCGCTTCATTGCTGAAGACTAATGTCTTGGTCAACGGCACGGAGATCAATTTTGTGCTCGACAGTGGGGCAGAAATAAATATCATCGATGAGTCATGGTATGAGGCCATTGGTCGCCCTAAACTGCAGAAATGCTCCGAAAGTGGATGCATGTTTGACGGTACACAAGTCAAATTCGTCGGAAAGGGAGTCGCTAATTTTGAATTCCGAAACATTCGGATTAAGCAAGAATATTATGTGGCCAAAAAGGGATCGTTGAATTTGCTAAGTGTGCAAACAATGGATGAATTTGGTTGGCTAAATGAGCTTAAATCAAAAGTGAATGCACCAGTGAATTTGTGCCGTGCTGGAGAAGAAACAAGAGGATTCAAGAAATCTTTGAGTTCAAAGCTCGACTCAACGACAAAGGCACATATTGACCAGTTAAAAACGACATTTCCTGACATTTTCAAAAATGAATTGGGCCTATGTTTGAAGTACAAAGCGCATCTGACTTTGAAACCAGACGCTAAACCTATCTACAGAAAGGCCCGTCCAGTCCCATACAATGCACAAGAAGCAATTGATGGAGAACTCGACAGATGGGAGAAAATGGGAGTGATTGGAAAAGTCGAATACACCGAATGGGCTGCCCCGATTTTGGCAGTGAAAAAAGCCGACGGGAGCGCACGTCTATGTATCGATTACTCGACTGGTCTGAACAACGCTCTTCAAGACCACCAACACCCATTACCGTTACCTGAGGATATCTTCGCTACCTTAAATGGAGGAAAATATTTTTCGCAAATCGACCTCAGGGACGCATACCTTCAAATTGAGTTGGATGGGGAATCGCGAAAATTTTGTGCAATCTCGACCCACCGTGGAAATTATGAAGTGAAAAGACTTCCATTTGGTGTTAAATCAGCACCAGCCATCTTCCAATCGTTAATGGATCAAATGTTGGCAGAATATGAATTTGCCACGGCTTAAAGTGTTCGTTTTTCCGAGAGGAAATAAAGTATCTGGGACAAATTGTCGACAGAAACGGACGAAGACCGGACCCTGAGAAAATTTCTGCCATCACCGAAATGCCAGCACCCAACGATGTACCGTCGCTGCGTTCATACCTGGGAATGGTGAACCATTACCAACAATACGTCAAAAATATGCGTTTTGTTCGAAAACCCATGGACGATCTGTTAAAGCAGGACAGCGAGTGGAATTGGGATGAAAAGTGCAAGCGGGCATTCGACAAAATAAAAGAAATTTTATCATCAAATCTTCTTTTAACGCATTACGACCCGAAAAAGGAGATCGTAGTCGCAGCAGACGCATCCGAACTTGGAATTGGAGCGGTAATCTCGCACAAATTTCCCGATGGAACAACTAAGGCAATCGCTCATGCTTCATCAACTCTTACACCCGCAGAGAAAAACTACTCTCAAATTGAGAAAGAAGGGTTAGCACTAATTTTTGCTGTGCAAAAATTTCATAAAATGATCTATGGACGAAAATTCACGTTACTGACTGATCATAAACCACTTCTCGCCATATTTGGTAGCAAAAAGGGAGTGAGGCAATGCAGCGCAAACCGTCTTCTAAGATGGTCGCTGATACTTCTTGCATACGATTTCAATATTGAATATATCAATACGCATGATTTTGGTCAGGCCGATGCTCTTTCAAGACTCATTGCGACAAGCAAGAGTGATGATGATCGAGTGATCGCGTCATTTCGAACGGATTCTGAAATTGAAGAAATTCTGATCGGATCAATTGAAGCATTGCCAATAAAGTTCAAGGATATTTGCACAGAAGCGGAGAGTGATCAAACCATTAAAAAAGTGAAGAAATTTATCACCAGTGGCTGGCCTCATAATCTCGGAAAAGAAAATTCCGAAGTCAAGCTTTTTCATCGGGTCAAAGACCAACTGTGCATCACAAGAAATTGTTTGATGTATGCCGACAGAGTCGTGATCCCGGAAAAACTTCGGCAGAAAATTCTTCTTTCATTCCATAAGGGACATCCGGGGATAAAAAGAATGAAACAGTTGGCACGCAAATATGCCTACTGGCCAAAAATGGACGCCGAAATTGAGCAATTGGTTGAAAATTGTCTGCCATGCCAAAAGGAATTAAAGGCGCCAGTGAAAACCAATCTTCAACCATGGCCAAAACCATCTCAACCATGGCAAAGAGTCCACATAGACTATGCCGGACAATTTTTCGGAAAAGAATATTTGATCATCGTCGATGCTTTTTCGAAATACCCAGATGTATTTGAAATGGCTACAAAATCGACGGCGGCTACGATTGAAAAACTTCGTTATTTATTTAGCCGACACGGCATTCCGGAAATTTTGGTATCAGACAATGGCACACAATTTACAAGCAATGAATTTGCCAAATTTGTGGCTGTCAATGGTATCAATCATCTGTTTTCAGCGCCATACAATCAATGTCGAATGGCCAAGCTGAACGATTCGTCGATACGTTTAAAAGGACTTTTCGAAAATTGAAAGGGGAGGGAGCCTTGAGCAAGGAAATTCTCGAAACTTTCCTTGTCAACTATCGTACAACTCCAAACGATACGCTACCCGACAGTAAAACCCCTGCAGAATGTTTTTGGGTAGAAAACCTCGAACAACGTTGGATTTGTTGAAACCGCCACCGTCACAGCCGATTGAAAGAGACCATGGAATGGCGAAACGGTTCAACAAACGCTTTGGAACGAAATTAAGAGAGTTCGCAGTCGGTGACAAAGTATTTGCCCGACATCGGATTTCACAAAATTGGCAACACGGAAGGATCTCAAAAAGGACAGGCGTAATTTACGACGTTATTTTCGCCGGTGATAAATCTGGGCGTTTCCATGCTAATCAGCTTCGGTCTCGCCTAGCATCCGATTCAGACGATCAGTTGTCGGTGATCATCGAAAAAAATTGCTTAAATTTTTTTTTGGCTTTAAATGGCAGAAAAAACGTGCATTTAAAAATTTAAATGCCTTTTTCGGGATTTTCGTGCCTTTTAATGCCTTTTTTCAATTTTTTTTTCGTGCCTTTTAATGCCTTTTTGCAATTTTTTTGGTGCCTATTATAGTGCCTTTTTCGGGATTTTCGTGCCTTTTAATGCCTTTTTTCAATTTTTTTGGTGCCTATTATAGTGCCTTTTTCGGGATTTTTGGTGCCTTTTTAGTCGGTCTCTATTTATCACCAATGAATTCTTGTGGAAACTCAAATTGTTCACTCAGTTTTTGCCAAACCTCGTCATTGCCCGCCTCGCGAGCAATAATTTTGGCCATGCGGAACAGGCATGGGCAAAGCCAATATTGTAAGAGCACTCGGCCTATTGGTGATAAATATATTTTTAACTCATATTTTTGTAATTATCCACTAATGTTGCTAGTGCTTTAGTTAAATGCACCATTTTTACAGAATTTTCAACTAAATCTTGTCATAACTTTGCTCAAACACAATTAAAATTGAGGTACTACTATTCGATAGCTATTAATCATTGTATTATAAACAGTTATGGGCAAAATGTTTAAATAATTGACATAAATTCTTTATAATTTAATGAAATTTACAAAGCAAAATATCACCAGCAGAGGACAGTACATAGAGAACCAAATACTATGCTTTTCACTACACATAGAAAACAAAGGGGGAATCAGTACATTTCATACAAAAAAGAACATTTTTTACTTTTTTATTTTCAACCAATTACGAAATGAAACCCAATTTTAAAATATTATTTTATACGAATTAAATGCTTTTTAAGGTAACAATTATTATTATTTTCCAATTAAATCAATTTGTTGGAAGTTTTAAAACCAAATTTAAGAAAATATTCTCTAATCTGTAAAATATAAGCTTTTATTCTTTTTATTTTTGAGTAGTTCAGGTAGTAAAAGAAATTATGATATATGGAAAGAAAAAGCAGATTTTATATTTGAAATGGTTTTCTTTATGGAACATACATAATACACTCAATGAAAAATATTGATTTTTTCAAATAATTTTCATCAAAAAAACATGGAAGAAAATGATTCGTCGAAATAGAATATAAAAATCCTATTTTACTAATTTTATTATAGACAAAATCTTTTGGAATCCCATCCTCGAGGAAAGATTTCGATTGGCCTGCCAATCAAACTTCTTGCGCTTGTCATTTGCTCTGGAAGGAATAAATGAATGAAATATTTTACTTCTTTTTTTTTTTGTTTCTTTACCTTTCCATTGGTATTGATAGCCAAATTCGACATGTGCAATATCAAGGTGCAAATCCCTACCAATGTTATTAATGTTAGTGATTCCACCCGAAAATCCTTCTGCCAGTTTCAACCAATCCGTCCTGTCCTCCGGATCCCTGTCTTCTCGTGCCGCTTTTTTAGCAATTTCCAATGCCATGTTTTGCATGGCACGGGCATAGCCCAAATTGTATGAGCACTCGGCCTTATTGGTGAGCGACGATATTTTGAAATTATCTATATGGAAAATAGCAAGTATAAATATTTTTTAACACTTATCTTTGCAATTATACACTAATGAGCTCATTAATCATTTCCTATATTTTATTTGCACTTATCTTCCCATAGTAATTACTCCAAATTGACGGGGTCAACTGTTGTTTGATTTGTTCCGCAATTATTTGTGCTCCACCCATAGGACATTTTTCACCAGCAGCGGATAGTTCTTTTTGTATTGCATTGGCAATCATTTTTGCGTTTGAACATACTGAAGCCTTGTCCCATTGACAAACATCAGCAGTGTCGAAATAGTCAATACGTTCGAACATGATGGCAATCACATGCTCACTGCCGGCAGAGCATGGCAATGCTAAGCAAAAAAAACTTTTTTTTATTATAAAATTTGTTATAGCATTAAAATAAAAATTTATTAAAAAATAAATTTTCAAATCATTCCATAAATTAATTATAATTTTTTGAAATTATAACAAAAGCTGATCATATAATAAAAATAATATAAAAATATTTATTTAAATTTCAGATTTTCAAAGGATGTGGCGTTGATCATGACCGGGCAATTTGCAACGATTTGAAAGTCATTAGTGGGTAGTTACTTGTAGCATATGACCATGACAAATAATTTTAGCCAATTTCCTATAAAGAACATTTGAAAATGGAGATCACCAATGAGGACGTGTGTTCCTACCATTTGGGCTTTGCCCGTGCCATGTTCGATTTGGCTGCGTCTGTTGCTGACCATGCGGGCACAGGCGCCGAAGGGCACAAACTGATGAAACAATTTGAACAGCAAAGCCATGCCATTAAAGACATTATTGAAAAGTGGAACATTTATGTGTATAAAGTGTCATTTCGAAGATTTTTGAAAACAGAAAAAAACTAAAAAATTTATAGGGAAAAAAATATTATTGATATTTTCGAAATGTTGTTGCTAATAAAGATGATCTTTATTGGAAACCGGTTGAATTGCTGCAAGCAATTAGCAAATTTGGTTCTTTGGCCATAACTATTTTTGTATTCTATCGAAATTTTTGGAAATTTAACAGGCTGATAGACCTTGTCAAGCGCTTTCGGATAAAACCTAATTTAAAACTTGCACTAAAATGAAAAAAAATTTGCCAGTCGCGCCGAAATGTTCCACGCCAAAAAAGACTATTCCCAGTAAATGAGTACCAAATACCATATTTTTCAGTACCCACAAGCCAAGTTTCGAATCTCATAATTTTTTTCTAACTTGATCAAATTCTTAAAATCGGTACCATATGAATCAGGCGTGGGACTTGGACTCGTTACTCTTGATTATTCGTGTTTTTTGACGGTGAGTGCTCATTTGCGCCTTCACATTTGCGCCCCAATGAAAAAGAAAACAAAAATTTGTCTGCTTTGGCCAGAATTAAAATGCCTTACTTATATGATAGGAAATTAACTCTGTTTCCAGACTCAACCACGAGGAGGTAGCAGACATTGAGTCCACACAAACCATATCACAAATTTTAATGAAAAGCTATTTATATAAAATAATTTAAATACTAAAAAATATTTATTATAATACATTCAAGTTGGACAAATCACAATACATTTATTTTTTTTGTGTTTTCATTTTATTTTTTTATATTTTCTTCGAAATGACAATGCGTGTAAATGTGTATGAATTGCCTTAAATAATCCCGAAAAAAGTAACCCTAAAATAAATAAAAAAAGGAAGGTAAACTTTAAAAAAACTAAAAATCTACTAAGCCCAAGTCTTTTTAAAAAAAGCATAAGAAAAAAATTTAAAAAAAAACAAGAAAATAATAAAAAAACAAATAACGTAATAAAAAAACAAAGAAAATATAAAAAAATAAAATGAAAACACAAAAAAATAAATGTATTGTGATTTGTCCAACTTGAATGTATTATAATATTAGTATTTAAATTATTTTATATAAACAGCTTTTTCATTAGAATTTTTGATATGGTTTGTGTGGACTCAATGTCTGCTACCTCCTCGTGGTTGAGTCTGGAAACAGAGTTAATTTCCTATCATTTAAGTAAGGCATTTTAACTCTGGCCAAAGCAGACAATTATTGTTTTCTTTTTCATTGGGGCGCAAATGTGGAGGCGCAAATGTGGCACAACCTTTTTGGAGGAAAAATTCGTTATAAATATATTTTTATCAATCACTACTATCTCAGTGCCGTTCGTGAAGAAAAATTGTTTGGGTGAGTGTTGTCGTCGAACCTTCGAGGGCCCTCTCCAGTGAAGCCATGTTCTTAACCGTTGTGCCATCTCACCACTGGTGATCGGCTTTTAGATAAATTTGGAACAGCTTTCACATCGCCGATTAGGCTAATCGGCGACATATAAATAAGGCTTAAATTTAAAAATTAAGAATATAAAGTAGCTCCCCAACTTATAATAATTCATAAAATGACAATTTGTTTGACATTTTCTTTATAAAATTTAATTTCTTTTTAAAAAATTTTCCGGTAGCGTCTATCGACACCGCCGGACACCTTTTAGCTTATTTTTCTTGAAGGGAATCTCCAAAATTGACAAGTTTTTGGTCAAAATCTGTAAGTAAATCACACCCAAATTTTCAAAATTTTCCCCGGCTTTGTCATTTTTTTTTATGCAAAATTTGTTATCAATCATTTTTACTGATTTTTTGCCCTTGAATTAAATTTTTCAAAATGATGAAAAAATAATGTGGAAACATTTGAAAGCCAAGCATCAAAATGAATTTCGGAATTGAAATAAAAAAGAAATTGATTGGTTTTTTCCAATGTTTGTCACCTAATTTTGCAATTAATTTCGACGAAAAGCCAATGGAAAATGGATGGGGGAAAATTCAATTGCAGTCAGAGCTGATGAAAAACTAAAATAAAAAATTCCGGAAAAGAAACTGAAAAGAAAATCACGATTTTTAAAAGCCGAAAACAAAAACCAAAAAAAAAAAAGTGCAGAAAAAGCCAAACACACAAAAACGAAATATCGTGCAGCTCTGATTGCAATGAATAAAAAAATCTACATTAAATTATACAAATTTATGTTTGAATAAAATTTTTTCACTAAAAAATTAGAAAATAAAAATTACTCGTTACTCGTACTCGTATTACTCGTATTACTCGTTTTACTCGTGATTTTTAAAAATACTCGTTACTCGTTTTACTCGTACTCGTGATTTTCGGGACTCGTCCCACCCCTGATATGAATGCTCTACTTTTTTTTGAAGCTTTCAGTATGACATTGTTTTGCGATTTAATAACTGGGCAAAACCATTTTGAATTTGCAAAAAAAAAAAAGAGAATTCTTGTGGCTTTTGTTTTATAAATTTTTTTATAGATTTTTATTTTTATTGTCTTTCAATGGAACCAAATTGCAGAATTTGATCAAGTTAGAAAAAAGTATGAAGTTCTAAAGTTGGCTTGCCCCCAGTTTGATGCACTTCGATAAGAACATATCCTACCCTTGTTTAAGATGGTGAATTTCTTAAATTTAGCCATCTAAGCGCGTTTTTTAAATCCGCTATTTTTACTGGTTTTTGGATGAAATTAGTCATAACTTTTTCAGAATCAACAAATTAAGCAACTCTGGTATCGTAGAATAGCCCTTTAATTGCTCTAGTGCTTGCTAAATTTCAAAAAAGTTCATTAAAATTTTTTAAAGTTAGAGCAACAGAACAGTTCTTAAAGCCGGAAGAAGAAAAAAATCCATATTTATGGAAGGAAAATTTTGTTGAAGAAAGTAATAGATTTTTCAGGAAAATTGCTTTAAAATTTTTTTGGCTTTAAATGGCAGAAAAAACGTGCTTTAAAAATTTAAATGCCTTTTTTCATGCCTTTTTCGGGATTTTCGTGCCTTTTAATGCCTTTTTTCAATTTTTTTGGTGCCTATTATATGCCTTTTTCGGGTTTTTTGGTGCCTTTTAGTCGGTCTCTATTTATCACCAATGGATTCAATGAATTCTTGTGGAAACTCAAATTGTTCACTCAGTTTTGCCAAACCTCGTCATTGCCCGCCTCGCGAGCAATAATTTGGGCCATGCGGAACAGGATGGGCAAAGCCAATATTGTAAGAGCACTCGCCTATTGGTGATAATATATTTTTAACTCATATTTTTGTAATTATCCACTAATGTTGCTAGTGCTTTAGTTAAATGCACCATTTTTACAGAATTTTCGACTAAATCTTGTCATAACTTTGCTCAAACACAATTAAAATTGAGGTACTACTATTCGATAGCTATTAATCATTGTATTATAAACAGTTATGGGCAAAATTTTAAATAATTGACATAAATTCTTTATAATTTAATGAAATTTACAAAGCAAAATATCACCAGCAGAGGACAGACAGTACATAGAGAACCAAATACTATGCTTTTCACTACACATAGAAAACAAAGGGGAATCAGTACATTTCTTACAAAAAAACATTTTTTACCTTTTTATTTTCAACCAATTACGAAATGAAACCCAATTTTAAAATATTATTTTATACAATTAAATGCTTTTTAGGTAACAATTATTATTATTTCCAATTAAATCAATTGTTGAAAGTTTTAAAACCAAATTTAAGAAAATATTCTCTAATCTGTAAAATATAAGCTTTTATTCTTTTTATTTTGAGTAGTTCAGGTAGTAAAAGAATTATGATATATGGAAGAAAAGCAGATTTTATATGAAATGGTTTTCTTATGGAACATAATACACTCAATGAAAAATATTGATTTTTTCAAATAATTTTCATCAAAAAAACATGGAGAAAATGATTCGTCGAATAGAATATAAAAATCCTATTTTACTAATTTTATTATAGACAAAATCTTTTGGAATCCCATCCTCGAGGAAAGATTTCGATTGGCCTGCCAATCAAACTTCTTGCGCTTGTCATTTGCTCTGGAAGGAATAAATGAATGAAATATTTTACTTCTTTTTTTTTTTAGTTTCTTTACCTTTCCATTGGTATTGATAGCCAATTCGACATGTGCAATATCAAGGTGCAAATCCTACCAATGTTATTAATGTTAGTGATTCCACCCGAAAATCCTTCTGCCAGTTTCAACCAATCCCTCCTGCCTCCGGATCCCTGTCTTCTCGTGCCGCTTTCTAGCAATTTCCAATGCCATGTTTTGCATGGCACGGGCATAGCCCAAATTGTATGAGCACTCGGCCTTATTGTGTGAGCGACATATTTTGAAATTATCTATATGGAAAATAGCAAGTATAAATATTTTTTAACACTATCTTTGCAATTATACACTAATGAGCTCATTAATCATTTCCTATATTTATTTGCACTTATCTTCCCATAGTAATACTCCAAATTGACGGGGTCAACTGTTGTTTGATTTGTTCCGCAATTATTTGTGCTCCACCCATAGGACATTTTTCACCAGCAGCGGACAGTTCTTTTTGTATACCATTGGCAATAATTTTTGCGTTTGAACATACTGAGCCTTGTCCCATTGACAACATCAGCAGTGTCGAAATAGTCAATACGTTCGAACATGATGGCAATCACATGCTCACTGCCGGCAGAGCATGGCAATGCTAAGCAAAATTCAAATGGACATTATATTGGAATTTTGTGATTGGAACGTCTCCGGAAGCCATCTGCGGACCAGCCAACTTAGAACCTCATAGCTTTGATCTAATTCTACAAATTTGATACCGTTCGAATGCTCTATGTGTTTTCAAGCTTTCATAAACAATTGTTAGCCAAAAAGTCTTAACTAAAATTTGGAAAAAATTAGCAAAAAATCCGAATTCTGGTGAGTTTTGGTTTGTAACTTTTTTATAGATAAGTTTTTTTTTATTTTTGCTTTTTGAAGAACTAATGACCTCTTAAAGTTTTCTTCGAATGGTAACAAAATTGCAGAAATTAATCACGTTTGAAAAGTTATGAGTTCTAAAGTTGGCTGGCCTGGAAGTGTCCGGTTCCGGGAATTTGACATGGGTATTTTTGAAATAGAAAAAAAAAAAAAAATTTCACAGCAACGAGCAATGAAAATCCATCCTAACGTAATTACTCATTCTCCAGTTGCTAAAATTTTTTCAAAACTGAAGCTAACTGAGACAAGGCGTAATTATGCCCTAGGTTCATGTCTCAGGCTCAGGGTAGCTCAAAAATTTTCTGTCGATTAGGACATTGAGTTCAATTCCGAAAAAAGGAAAGGTTTTATTACGAATTGGCGATGCATAACAGCAAAGAAAACAGCAAACAATTGGAAGGTGGAGAGCAGCAGAGACATGGCAAAAAAAGGAATATTTATTTGAATAAATTTAAATATAATATTATTTTTGATAATGTTATGTGTTAGTCTTGTTACTGCTTAAATACTCCATATTTATTTATGTGCTTTCCGTAATCGACGTGGATCTGACAAAGACAAAAACAAAGAATCTATAAAAATTAACGGAAATGAAAATTTTGCAATTATTCACGTGAAAAAAATATTTTTTTTTTTTTTTT
>JBDPZO010000005.1:652901-720978 GCA_039877585.1 Heterodera filipjevi | reverse complement strand
TTTAGTAGGAAAAAGATAGTGATTTTTGATTTTTTCAGATAACTGCCATCCATATATGACTTAACACCCATTTTATAGGGAAGGTTCACAACAATGCACCTGAGACATTTTTTTCGCTCTGGATTTAGTAAGGAAAAAAGATAGTGATTTTTGGATTTTTATTCAGATAACTGCCATCCATATATGACTTAACACCCATTTTATAGATGAGGGTTCACAACAATGCATCTGAGACATTTTTTCGCTCTGGATTTAGTAAGGAAAAAAGATAGTGATTTTTGTATTTTTATTCAGATAACTGCAATCCATATATGACTTAACAACCCATTTTATAGAGGAGGGTTCACAACAATGCATCTGAGCCATTTTTTTCGCTCTGGATTTAGTGGAGGAAAAAAGATAGTGATTTTTGGATTTTTATTCAGATAACTGCCATCCATATATGACTTAACACCCATTTTATAGAGGAGGGTTCACAACAATGCATCTGAGCCATTTTTTTCGCTCTGGATTTAGTAAGGAAAAAAGATAGTGATTTTTGGATTTTTATCATATACTGCCATCCATATATGCTTAACACCCTTTATAGAGGAGGTTCACAACAATGCATCTGAGCCATTTTTTTTTCGCTCTGGATTTAGTAAGGAAAAAAGATAGTGATTGTTTGGATTTTTATTCAGATAACTGCCATCCATATATGACTTAACACCCATTTTATAGAGAAGGTTCACAACATGCACCTGAGATTTTTTTCGCTCTGGATTAGTAAGGAAAAAAGATAGTGATTTTTGGATTTTTATTCAGATAACTGCCATCCATATATACTTAACAACCCCATTTTATAGAGGAAGGTTCACAACAATGCACTGAGCCATTTTTTTCGCTCTGGATTTAGTAAGGAAAAAATAGTGATTTTTGGATTTTTATTCAGATAACTGCCATCCATATATGCTTAACACCCATTTTATAGAGGAAGGTTCACACAATGCCCTGAGACATTTTTTTCGCTCTGGATTTAGTAGGAAAAAGATAGTGATTTTGTATTTTTATTCAGATAACTGCCATCCATATATGACTTAACACCCTTTTATAGAGGAGGGTTTCACAACAATGCTGAGCCACTTTTTTTCGCTCTGGATTTAGTAGGAAAAGAATTTTTTTGGATTTTTATTCAGATAACTGCCATCCATATGACTTAACACCCATTTTATAGAGGAAGGTTCACAACAATGCACCTGAGATTTTTTTCGCTCTGGATTTAGTAAGGAAAAAATATAGTGATTTTTATTTTTATTCAGATAACTGCAATCCATATATGACTTAACACCCATTTTATGAGGAAGGTTACAACAATGCACCTGAGACATTTTTTTCGCTCTGGATTTAGTAAGGAAAAAAGATAGTGATTTTTGGATTTTTATTCAGATAACTGCATCCATATATGACTTACACACCCATTTTATAGAGGAGTTCACAACAATGCACCTGAACATTTTTTTCGCTCTGGATTTAGTAAGGAAAAAAGATAGTATTTTTGGATTTTATTTCAGATAACTGCCATCCATATTGACTTAACACCATTTTATAGAGGAAGGTTCACAACAATGCACCTGAGACATTTTTTTCGCTCTGGATTTAGTAAGGAAAAAAGATAGTGATTTTGGATTTTTATTCAGATAACTGCATCCATATATGACTTAACACCCATTTTATAGAGGAAGGTTCACAACAATGCATCCTGAGACATTTTTTCGCTCTGGATTTAGTAAGGAAAAAAGATAGTGATTTTTGGATTTTTATTCAGATAACTGCCATCCATATATGACTTAACAACCATTTTATAGAGGAAGGGTTCACAACAATGCACCTGAGACATTTTTTTCGCTCTGGATTTAGTAAGGAAAAAAGATAGTGATTTTTGGATTTTTATTCAGATAACTGCCATCCATATATGACTTAACAACCATTTTATAGAGGAAGGTTCACAACAATGCACCTGAGACATTTTTTCGCTCTGGATTTAGTAAGGAAAAAAGATAGTGATTTTTGGATTTTTATTCAGATAACTGCCATCCATATATGACTTAACACCCATTTATAGAGGAGGTTCACAACAATGCATCTGAGCCATTTTTTCGCTCTGGATTTAGTAAGGAAAAAAGATAGTGATTTTTGGATTTTTATTCAGATAACTGTCAATCCATATATGACTTAACACCCATTTTATAGAGGAAGGGTTTCACAACAATGCACCTGAGACATTTTTTTCGCTCTGGATTTAGTAAGGAAAAAAGATAGTGATTTTGGATTTTTATTCAGATAACTGCCAATCCATATATGACTTAACAACCATTTTATAGAGGAAGGTTCACAACAATGCACCTGAGACATTTTTTTTCGCTCTGGATTTAGTAAGGAAAAAAGATAGTGATTTTGGATTTTTATTCAGATAACTGCAATCCATATATGACTTAACACCCATTTTATAGAGGAGGGTTCACAACAATGCATCTGAGCCATTTTTTTCGCTCTGGATTTAGTAGGAAAAAAGATAGTGATTTTTGGATTTTTATTCAGATAACTGCCATCCATATATGACTTAACACCCATTTTATAGAGGAGGGTTCACACAATGCATCTGAGCCATTTTTTTCGCTCTGGATTTAGTAAGGAAAAAAGATAGTGATTTTGGATTTTATTCAGATAACTGCCATCCATATATGACTTAACAACCATTTTATAGAGGAAGGTTCACAACAATGCATCCTGAGCCATTTTTTTCGCTCTGGATTTAGTAAGGAAAAAAGATAGTGATTTTTGGATTTTTATTCAGATAACTGCCATCCATATATGACTTAACAACCCATTTTATAGAGGAAGGGTTCACAACAATGCACCTGAGGCATTTTTTTCGCTCTGGATTTAGGTAAGGAAAAAAGATAGTGATTTTTGGATTTTATTCAGATAACTGCCATCCAATATATGACTTAACAACCATTTTATAGAGGAAGGTTCACAACAATGCACCTGAGACATTTTTTTCGCTCTGGATTTAGTAAGGAAAAAAGATAGGATTTTTGGATTTTTATTCAGATAACTGCCATCCATATATGACTTAACACCATTTTATAGAGGAGGTTCACAACAATGCACCTGAGACATTTTTTTCGCTCTGGATTTAGTAAGGAAAAAAGATAGTGATTTTTGGATTTTTATTCAGATAACTGCATCCATATATGACTTAACAACCATTTTATAGAGGAAGGTTCACAACAATGCACCTGAGACATTTTTTTTCGCTCTGGATTTAGTAAGGAAAAAGATAGTGATTTTTGGATTTTTATTCAGATAACTGCCATCCATATATGACTTAACACCCATTTTATAGAGGAGGGTTCACAACAATGCATCTGAGCCATTTTTTTCGCTCTGGATTTAGTAAGGAAAAAAGATAGTGATTTTGGATTTTTATTCAGATAACTGCCATCCATATATGACTTAACACCATTTTATAGAGGAAGGTTCACAACAATGCATCTGAGACATTTTTTTCGCTCTGGATTTAGTAAGGAAAAAAGATAGTGATTTTGGATTTTTATTCAGATAACTGCCATCCATATATGACTTAACACCATTTTATAGAGGAAGGTTCACAACAATGCACCTGAGACATTTTTTTCGCTCTGGATTTAGTAAGGAAAAAAGATAGTGATTTTTGGATTTTTATTCAGATAACTGCATCCATATATGACTTAACACCCATTTTATAGAGGAGGGTTCACAACAATGCATCTGAGCCATTTTTTTCGCTCTGGATTTAGTAAGGAAAAAAGATAGTGATTTTTGGATTTTATTCAGATAACTGCAATCCATATATGACTTAACACCCATTTATAGAGGAGGGTTCACAACAATGCATCTGAGCCATTTTTTCGCTCTGGATTTAGTAAGGAAAAAAGATAGTGATTTTTGGATTTTTATTCAGATAACTGCCATCCATATATGACTTAACACCCATTTTATAGAGGAAGGGTTCACAACAATGCACCTGAGACATTTTTTTCGCTCTGGATTTAGTAAGGAAAAAAGATAGTGATTTTTGGATTTTATTCAGATAACTGCCATCCATATATGACTTAACACCCATTTTATAGAGGAAGGTTCACAACAATGCATCCTGAGACATTTTTTTCGCTCTGGATTTAGTAAGGAAAAAAGATAGTGATTTTTGGATTTTTTATTCAGATAACTGCCATCCATATATGACTTAACACCCATTTTATAGAGGAAGGGTCACAACAATGCACCTGAGACATTTTTTTTCGCTCTGGATTTAGTAAGGAAAAAAGATAGTGATTTTTGGATTTTTATTCAGATAACTGCCATCCATATATGACTTAACACCCATTTTATAGAGGAGGTTCACAACAATGCATCTGAGACATTTTTTCGCTCTGGATTTAGTAGGAAAAAAGATAGTGATTTTGGATTTTTATTCAGATAACTGCCATCCATATATGACTTAACACCATTTTATAGAGGAGGTTCACAACAATGCATCCTGAGACATTTTTTCGCTCTGGATTTAGTAAGGAAAAAGATAGTGATTTTTGGATTTTTATTCAGATAACTGCAATCCATATATGACTTAACAACCATTTATAGAGGAAGGTTCACAACAATGCACCTGAGACATTTTTTTCGCTCTGGATTTAGTGAGGAAAAAAGATAGTGATTTTGGATTTTATTCAGATAACTGCCATCCATATATGACTTAACACCCATTTTATAGAGGAGGTTCACAACAATGCATCTGAGCCATTTTTTTCGCTCTGGATTTAGTAAGGAAAAAAGATAGTGATTTTTGGATTTTTATTCAGATAACTGCCATCCATATATGACTTAACACCCATTTTATAGAGGAGGGTTCACAACAATGCATCTGAGCCATTTTTTCGCTCTGGATTTAGTAAGGAAAAAGATAGTGATTTTTGGATTTTTCTTCAGATAACTGCAATCCATATATGACTTAACACCATTTTATAGAGGAAGGTTTCACAACAATGCACCTGAGACATTTTTTTCGCTCTGGATTTAGTAAGGAAAAAAGATAGTGATTTTGGATTTTTATTCAGATAACTGCCATCCATATATGACTTAACAACCATTTTATAGAGGAAGGTTCACAACAATGCACCTGAGACACTTTTTTTCGCTCTGGATTTAGTAAGGAAAAAAGATAGTGATTTTTGGATTTTTATTCAGATAACTGCCATCCATATATGACTTAACACCCATTTATAGAGGAAGGTTCACAACAATGCACCTGAGACATTTTTTCGCTCTGGATTTAGTAAGGAAAAAATGATAGTGATTTTGGATTTTTATTCAGATAACTGCCATCCATATATGACTTAACACCATTTTATAGAGGATGGTTCACAACAATGCATCTGAGCATTTTTTTCGCTCTGGATTTAGTAAGGAAAAAAGATAAGTGATTTTTGGATTTTTATTCAGATAACTGCAATCCATATATGACTTAACACCCATTTTATAGAGGAGGTTACAACAATGCACCTGAGACATTTTTTTCGCTCTGGATTTAGTAAGGAAAAAGATAGTGATTTTTGGATTTTTATTCAGATAACTGCCATCCATATATGACTTAACAACCATTTTATAGAGGTAGGTTCACAACAATGCATCTGAGCCATTTTTTCGCTCTGGATTTAGTAAGGAAAAAAGATAGTGATTTTTGGATTTTTATTCAGATAACTGCAATCCATATATGACTTAACACCATTTTATAGAGGAGGGTTCACAACAATGCACCTAGACATTTTTTTCGCTCTGGATTGAGTAAGGAAAAAGATAGTGATTTTTGTATTTTTATTCAGATAACTGCAATCCATATATGACTTAACACCCATTTTATAGAGGAAGGTTTACAACAATGCACCTGAGACATTTTTTTCGCTCTGGATTTAGTAAGGAAAAAAGATAGTGATTTTTGGATTTTTATTCAGATAACTGCCATCCATATATGACTTAACAACCCATTTTATAGAGGAAGGTTCACAACAATGCACCTGAGACATTTTTTCGCTCTGGATTTAGTAAGGAAAAAAGATAGTGATTTTTGGATTTTTATTCAGATAACTGCCATCCATATATGACTTAACAACCATTTTATAGAGGAAGGTTCACAACAATGCACCTGAGACATTTTTTTCGCTCTGGATTTAGTAAGGAAAAAAGATAGTGATTTTTGGATTTTATTCAGATAACTGCCATCCATATATGACTTAACACCCATTTTATAGAGGAGGGTTCACAACAATGCATCTGAGCCATTTTTTTCGCTCTGGATTTAGTAAGGAAAAAAGATAGTGATTTTTGTATTTTTATTCAGATAACTGCAATCCATATATGACTTAACACCCATTTTATAGAGGAAGGTTTACAACAATGCACCTGAGACATTTTTTTTCGCTCTGGATTTAGTAAGGAAAAAAGATAGTGATTTTTGGATTTTTATTCAGATAACTGCCATCCATATATGACTTAACAACCCATTTTATAGAGGAGGTTCACAACAATGCACCTGAGACACTTTTTTCGCTCTGGATTTAGTAAGGAAAAAAGATAGTGATTTTGGATTTTTATTCAGATAACTGCCATCCATATATGACTTAACAACCATTTTATAGAGGAAGGTTCACAACAATGCACCTGAGACATTTTTTTCGCTCTGGATTTAGTAAGGAAAAATGATAGTGATTTTTGGATTTTTATTCAGATAACTGCCATCCAAATATGACTTAACACCCATTTTATAGAGGATGGTTCACAACAATGCATCTCAGCCATTTTTTTCGCTCTGGATTTAGTAAGGAAAAAAGATAATGATTTTTGTATTTTTATTCAGATAACTGCAATCCATATATGACTTAACACCCATTTTATAGAGGAAGGTTTACAACAATGCACCTGAGACATTTTTTTCGCTCTGGATTTCGTAAGGAAAAAAGATAGTGATTTTTGGATTTTTTTTCAGATAACTGCCATCCATATATGACTTAACAACCATTTTATAGAGGAAGGTTCACAACAATGCACCTGAGACATTTTTTTCGCTCTGGATTTAGTAAGGAAAAAAGATAGTGATTTTTGTATTTTTATTCAGATAACTGCAATCCATATATGACTTAACACCCATTTTATAGAGGAGGGTTCACAACAATGCATCTGAGCCATTTTTTTCGCTCTGGATTTAGTAAGGAAAAAAGATAGTGATTTTTGGATTTTTATTCAGATAACTGCATCCATATATGACTTAACACCCATTTTATAGAGGAAGGTTCACAACAATGCACCTGAGACATTTTTTTCGCTCTGGATTTCGTAAGGAAAAAAGATAGTGATTTTGGATTTTTATTCAGATAACTGCCATCCATATATGACTTAACACCATTTTATAGAGGAAGGGTTCACAACAATGCACCTGAGACATTTTTTTCGCTCTGGATTTAGTAAGGAAAAAAGATAGTGATTTTGGATTTTTATTCAGATAACTGCCATCCATATATGACTTAACACCCATTTTATAGAGGAAGGTTTCACAACAATGCACCTGAGACATTTTTTTCGCTCTGGATTTAGTAAGGAAAAAGATAGTGATTTTGGATTTTTATTCAGATAACTGCCATCCATATATGACTTAACACCATTTTATAGAGGAAGGTTCACAACAATGCATCTGAGCCATTTTTTTCGCTCTGGATTTAGTAAGGAAAAAAGTATAATTATAAGTCCTAATCCCAATAAATATAATAAATTCTTAATATTTTAGGTTAATATTCAAATTGGTATGGGTGATCATTTTGTGTATCCTAATGCCCCCGGAAAATTGATAATCAAACGCCAAACTGCTGCTAACACGGAACCGCAATATTTGTTCGCCGGTCAAACAGCATGGACCACGAACGGAGTGAGTGGGCAAAAGAAAAACTGGGGGGGGGGGGAGAAGGGTGATCACATTTTAAGTATCTTTGATGATATATTCGTTTGACCATGACATTTCGAATCCCCCCCTCCATTTTAGAAGGACCGCATCGGCAGTGCCACGTTGGACTTCGATGGCACCATGACCATCCGAAACTTTTCCGAGAACGACGTCGGATCCTACAACTTCCCGCTGGAGGCGTCCAACTTCAACACAGTGAAAGAGGTGCACGAATGCGAATTGCAGGGCGTCGGGGGAATGATGCTGAAATTGGAAAAGAAAGCATGAACGATGAACAGCGATTGATTGATTGATCAGTAGAGTGATCGGCGGAAAAGAACGACGAACGAATGAATGGTGTTATTATCGATAAGAGAGTAATCTGATGCATTTCATTAAGCCATCACACTTTTTTGACTTTTCTCCATGGCTAATCAGTCAAATTAATAAAAGACAAATTCTTTTCTTTTTCTAAACTATTATCAATTGCAATAATTTATGGGTTGGTTTGTCTCTTTTTACCATAAAAAATCACTATCTTTTTTCCTTACTAAATCCAGAGCGAAAAAAATGTCTCAGGTGCATTGTTGTGAACCTTCCTCTATAAAATGGTTGTTAAGTCATATATGGATGGCAGTTATCTGAATAAAATCCAAAAATCACTATCTTTTTTCCTTACTAAATCCAGAGCGAAAAAAATGTCTCAGGTGCATTGTTGTGAACCTTCCTCTATAAAATAGTTGTTAAGTCATATATGGATGGCAGTTATCTGAATAAAAATCCAAAAATCACTATCATTTTTCCTTACTAAATCCAGAGCGAAAAAAATGTCTCAGGTGCATTGTTGTGAACCTTCCTCTATAAAATGGTTGTTAAGTCATATATGGATGGCAGTTATCTGAATAAAAATCTAAAAATCACTATCTTTTTTCCTTACTAAATCCAGAGCGAAAAAAATGGCTCAGATGCATTGTTGTGAACCTTCCTCTATAAAATGGTTGTCAAGTCATATATGGATGGCAGTTATCTGAATAAAATCCAAAAATCACTATCTTTTTTCCTTACAAAATCCAGAGCGAAAAAAATGGCTCAGATGCATTGTTGTGAACCTTCCTCTATAAAATGGTTGTTAAGTCATATATGGATGGCAGTTATCTGAATAAAAATCCAAAAATCACTATCTTTTTTCCTTACTAAATCCAGAGCGAAAAAAATGTCTCAGGTGCATTGTTGTGAACCTTCCTCTATAAAATGGTTGTTAAGTCATATATGGATGGCAGTTATCTGAATAAAAATCCAAAAATCACTATCTTTTTTCCTTACTAAATCCAGAGCGAAAAAAATGTCTCAGGTGCATTGTTGTGAACCTTCCTCTATAAAATGGTTGTTAAGTCATATATGGATGGCAGTTATCTGAATAAAAATCCAAAAATCACTATCTTTTTTCCTTACTAAATCCAGAGCGAAAAAAATGGCTCAGATGCATTGTTGTGAACCTTCAGTAGTTACCCCACCAGATTTTGGCTGTTACTTTTCAGTACCGCCATTTCAGTCCCAATGTAAAGGGACACTTCAGTACCAAATTTTTAACAAAATAAATAACCAATCTATAAAAAACATCTAAATATAGATTATCCCAGAGGAGGTAAAGAAAAAATAAATAAATTAAAAAATTCCTTAGGAGGTGAAAAATAATTTTAAAATTAAAAAATAAAAAGAAAAAGTAAAAAAGATAATGAATAATAGTCAAATGAATGGTGACCAGAATGAGCAAAACAAGACCAATGAGAACAGCGAGGATTGTGCACGGTTCAAGTGCCCTATTGTGCCACGCTGAGTGGCGAAATGACCATTAGGAGAGGGGCGGGCCATTTTCAACGGATAATTAGCGGTACAACAAAGAAAGAACAATTCATTTTAGCGAAATTTTCCCATTGGGGGTGGAATGCCCTACACACTTCCCAATTTACCCATCCCAAAATGGTGTTTACCGAAAATTTTAAGCTTTTCATCTAATAAAATTAAATTTTTAGCCCTATATAAGCAGCGAAAATGTTAGGACCTCTTCTCATTTCTAACATATTCCTGCAAATTTTTCTTCAAATGTCAATTAGCCCTAGTATTTTGGAATTCTTGGATTTAGAAAATTTTTTGCAGGCACCGGAGGATCATCCTGTAATTCTTTATTTTCATTTTAGTATTTATTTATTCATTTTTCATTTGTTAAGAGTGATCAACACTCTCCCACCCATGGGCACCAAGAGCTTATTCCAATGCCTTTTGAATTGATGGAACTGGTAATTTTCTTTTAATTAAATTCATTTTCATTTCATTTTACATTTGGATTAGTATGAATTGGGTATTCCTCCCGCTACACCACAACCGGAGGCTTTTCCTCTCTCTCCGCATCAACAACAACAATATGGACAGGAATTTATTGCCGTTGCAGAACAATGTGCTGTTGGTGAAGAAAATATTTATGAGGTGAAATTTTTAATTATTTTATGAATTTAATTTGGGATAATTTCGTTGAATTATGTCTTTTTGGTAATAGTATTTGGATCATTTTTTTAAGGTTTTGCACCTACAAAAATGGGGAAATACTTTTATATTTGAGTAATTTTTGTTATATTAATGGGAAAAAAGGTTTTTTAAATGTTTTCCCAAAAATTTTCAAATATTTGGAGGCTTTAATTTAAAGGGTTTTAACTTACTATTTTGAGATATTAATTTGGTGATTTTATCAAATAAAAGCCCTTCTTAGTTATGATAAAAATTTCGTTTAATGGTTCTATAGGGTTTTGGGTCTTTTCATTTACATTATGCTCTTACTTTTCTTTTTTAGGTTGAAGAAATTTTAGCCCATCGTTTCAACCACTCATCCGGAAAGGATGAATGGTTGGTACAATGGTTTGGCTATGAGCGTCACCAATCAACTTGGGAAATGGCACCCAATTTTCTTGGGATTGATGCCATTCAAATGCATAAAGATTTTGAACTTAAAAGGAAAAAAGTATAATTATAAGTCCTAATCCCAATAAATATAATAAATTCTTAATATTTTAGGTTAATATTCAAATTGGTATGGGTGATCATTTTGTGTATCCTAATGCCCCCGGAAAATTGATAATCAAACGCCAAACTGCTGCTAACACGGAACCGCAATATTTGTTCGCCGGTCAAACAGCATGGACCACGAACGGAGTGAGTGGGCAAAAGAAAAACTGGGGGGGGGGGGGGGGGGAGAAGGGTGATCACATTTTAAGTATCTTTGATGATATATTCGTTTGACCATGACATTTCGAATCCCCCCCTCCATTTTAGAAGGACCGCATCGGCAGTGCCACGTTGGACTTCGATAAATTAATAAAAGACAAATTCTTTTCTTTTTCTAAACTATTATCAATTGCAATAATTTATGGGTTGGTTTGTCTCTTTTTACCATAAAATTTTTTGGGAAATGAATTATCCTCCAGAGCTCAAAGTTAATGAATACGTTCGGGTATAAAATTTACCAATTTTTGAACTGAACTGTTTCATTTTGAGTATAATAAATAAAACACAGTGACAAACTGGCCACCATTTAGTCCATTTGATAGACAACCCCAATCATATGGTGTGGTGTCCTGGCTAATCTGAGTACCAAGCCCAATACTATGGGGGCTTTCCTGGTCATTTTAGCACCAACCCTAAACTATGTGGTCTTTCCTGGCCATTTGAGCGCAAGCCCTATCCTATGGGGCCCAAACCTATTGAGTGATGAAAAAATAAAATAATATAAAATAAAATAAAATAAAATAAAATAAATAAATAAAATAAAATAAAATAAAATAAAATAAAATAAAATAAAATAAAATAAAAATTTAAAATGAAGGATTCTCCTTTATAAAGTTTCCTAGCTATTTTTAGGATTCATTTTCCAAAAATGTCATTCCCAAAATCACCAATAATTAAAAATTGTGTAGCTGTTGTTGACCTCAAAATTGCTCTCGATATTAAAAAAATTTATATAATTTCCTCTTCAACAAAATATAATCCCAAAAAATGAATGCCGTCATAATGAAAGTCTTCAGTCCAAATGCAACTGGCATTATATTTCCAACCGGAAAATTTGTCTGTACTGGGGCAATTGATGAGAGACAATGTAGACAAGCGGCTGAACAAATAACTGAACGAATAAGGCAATGTGGTTACTATGACTCTCAAATCCAGGAATTTATGGTCCAGAACTTATTTGCAACAACAGATGTTGGGTTTCATATAAAGCTTGGACCACTTTCCGACTATCTCGGAGCCAAATACTGCTCCTTTACACCCGAATTATTCCCCGGCCTTGTCTTTAGAAGCGCAGACCCTAAGGTATCTACCATCGTTTTTTCTAGTGGAAAACTAAACTTTACGGGGAGCAAATCGAAAGAAGATATTGATAATGTGTTTAATCACTTTTATTCAATTTTGTACAATTATAAATATTGATGATCATTAATATTTGTAAAAATCGCATTCTTTATTCATAATAAAATCAGAAATATTTGAGTTCCCACTATCCCAAGTGGTTAGTGTTGGGTAATTTTGACCTAAATAAATATCAGTGATCTTTATCACTCATTCTGACAAGTTAAAGAGGGTAGTATCGATCGTGCCCATTTTTGTTCTTCTCGACCACACATGGATTGTTTGCGTAGCGAAGACAAATGCGATGGCGTACATAAAAATGTTGGTCCACAGTAACATTTTTGAATCCATTATAAGCCATCTGTCTCCGTGCACTCTCCTTTGTGATTCCACCATAAATAAATTCCTTTTGCTCTCCAATGTGATTTGTGTATGTAGTTTGGAGGGTCTTTCCCTTTAGGTATTTTTCAACCTTTAATATCTCATCGGGGTGATTAAGACGGTCGCACAAATTACGTGCAGTGCAATTAAGAAGCGTAGCAATTTTATTGTCCAGGCGGTCCATTTTTACAATGTTAATAGAAGAACTGATTCCTTAAATACTTTTTACCATTTTCTTAACAAAATTATACACAAATAAATCCGGATTGCCCATTATCATTAATTTATATGTCAAATTCTCAAATATTTTATGGTAATTTGTTCCCTCTGAGCACATACAATAAACAAAATAAATACAGTAATAACCGCAATATTCACTCAAAATTGGTTGAACTGAAGGCCTATTACGAATTAGCTTGTCAAATTTATTCAAGAATTTTTCAATACATTTGTTTGGTTGACGACCAAAACTGTCAAAATAGAATATTGTATTTTTATCTTTAATGAACATTGCAACCCAATGTGTTCCTTCCTTATTCGCTGGGTCATTGTTTGACACCAACACTGATGGGTACTTGTTGATAACTTCTGGTAGCTTGTCGCATGGGAAGCATCCCAAATAAAGGCCTCTGGTTTTCTTGTTCAGTACTAGAATTTGATTTATTGTCGTTGTGTCCATTTTCTTCTCTACACATCTTCATTATCTTACATAGGTTTCTGATTAACGAGTTCAAATATAAAAATATTCCCGTCATAAGAATAGCTATCCATAACAACACAATGAACATACAATAAACCCATTTAGTTAAAGATTTATTTTCTTCGACACTACATAATTGAAATTTATCAGTTATTTCATCAATCAAGGAAAAAAGTTCACTTTGATTCATTTTATTTAAATAGGAATGGTCGAAAGAAGCAATTTTATAATAAATATCTGTCATTTCAACATTTGTAGACCGTTCGGGGTAAAGAATAGGATTATCAAAACTCGAAGAAAAATTTATTAAAAATAAAAAATAAACAATAAAATACATAGTAAAAATACAAATAAAAAAACTAATCACTTTAAATACATTAAATGGTTGTATCGGTCATAACGGTGCGGTTCTTATCCAAAATCAAAATTGAATCCATTTCACTCATAGCTATTAGGGTTATCCCACCTGATTGAACAGGAGAACGAAATTGTATAGCGATAGTGGTAGTTCCTTCGGTAATAAGGTCTATACACTCATTTTCTTCCATACTATTAGTCATATTGAAGGCAAAAATTGTCCATCCTTTTTGATATTTTTCGAGACTAATTCCATTACTATCTGTTGTACTATTCATTCCTAATGCCTCGTTCATTTCGTGGAAAGCTCTGGTAAACTGATTTTTGGCAAAATTGAGTTCAAAAGGTGCAGCAGGCCACTGCTTACCATTAGCCATTAATGTTATTGCCCGCACATCAAATGGTTTAAAATTAAAGGGACTTTTCTTTTGACTACCTACATAAGCATTGTTCTCTACCATCCCCCGAATCACACGTTTGGGTAATTGACCTGTAAAAAGCGTCCCATTAAATTCTGTTCGATTCTCACTTATGAATATGGATTTTATCCATGTTTTTCGATGAGCATATTTTGCTTCTTTATTTTCTAATTTTTTCTGTATGTCCAAAGCGAGTCCATCTACAATTTCCAAGTTTTTAACATAAAGTTTACAAGCGGTAATTTCAATTTTATATTTATCATTTCCCGCTGCCATGATCATAAAATCATTGTCATTAGGAGTTAATTGGATGTCAATCTCAACGCCATTAACCATATACCTATCCTGATTGAAAATATCTGCATCTAATTTTGAAATTAATTGCACAATTTGACTTTCTGCAAACAATTTCCTTCTCGATTCAAATCCAGGATGGGTGCTATCAGTACCATCCTGGTTCACGCTATCCACAAAGTATCCACTAGCTTGTAGGTGAGATTCCTTTACGTTTTTTGAGTATGACAATTCAGCGTCCAAATATGTCTTATAGGCATATAGAGAATTGGAGTCATAAATTTCTCGCCCTTGTACGGTAATTTTCAAATTCTTTATCCATGTTGAGCCGATCATATTGATTGGGGCAACCATTTCATTTGTCTTCAAATTTACATATTTATTTGTGTCAGCTTCAAATTTTTTAATTGACATTTCGGTTAAAATATAACATTTGTGCAAGTCAATGAAACTTGCACTAGGATGAATTTTAAAATGAAACGGAATGTCCGTCAAAGGATTAAGCGGTAAGTATTCACGAACGGATGAACTACTTATTGACACATTAGTTGGAGGAAGGGAAAATATAGACAAAGCAGAAGTTATAGAGTTCAATGAATCCTTATCAATTTTCTTAAAAACCATTTTAAAAGAATCCTCCGAATACGTCTGATATTTTCTCTTTTTAATTGCTGTTTTAGGTATAGTTTTTCCAATAATCGCTTTTCTTTTAATACTCTTTTGTCTTATGCCAGTTCCAAATTGTCTTCCTACGCCACCTTTTTCAAGAACATTGTCTACTCCCTTCTTCACTTCATTTATTATTTTTTGTTTAGTAGGCTCCTCTCCTTTCTCTATTGTATCCAATACACGAGTTCCGGTTTCTAATGCTTCTCTACCCAATAATGCACCGGCTGTTTTAATTTTTGGGAGAAGGGCTCTCCATAAAAATCTCAAAACATCCCCTACTCCTCCCCCTCGTTGTCTCCCATATCCTCGTTGATAGGGAGGAATACCGCGAAAATAGTTAAAACTCTCACCCAATCCAATCTGCTCTACAATAATATAATCACCAAAACTAACAGAATTAGGGTCAAAAACCTGATGAACCATTGTTTATTAAAATAAATTATTAATAAATAATGTAAGACATACAAATATTTAAATACTAAAATACAATTGATTTTTTAAATGCTAATACAAGTAATGTAGTACCCCACTGAAAAGGGATTAATCTTCCCTCCCTTGTCCTAATCTCAATTTCAATCTCATTAATTTCTTTTACTGCTACCTTAACGTACATTGGGGTATTATAAATCTTTTCAATTATATCACCAAATTTTCCTTCGACCACCACTATTCTTAAAAGGGAAGCCAATTGATCTCCCATAATAACATTCTCTGTAATACCATTAATATATACACAAAGGCTGTCGATTCCCCCTTTAAGATCACAATAATATTTTGCTACTTCATTATTAAGAATTTTTGAGGGGTCTTCGAATCCAAGTATGTACCCTAGTTGAGCTGATAACTCAACAAAATCGATATTTTTTTCAAAGTGAACTGAAAACTTCCTACGGTTCTTGTCATATTTGAGTGTAACATTTCCGGCTTGTTTAGAAACGATCAATTCCTTTAGTGTTTCACCGTGTGTTTTGTCTTTTTCGGAACTTTTTACTTTTATTTTATCATCTGTCATTTCTTTAATTTTTTCTTTTAATATTTCTCCTCTACTAATTCCAATTTCTTTATTTGGTAAAGTTTGCTCAAGTTTATCTTTAAGAACTTCTCCTCTTGTCCTACCATCTGTAGTAATAGCATTGGTATCAATCTCTTGTGTTTTTTCACTTTCTTCTATAGCTTTTTCAATTTTATTTTTCAACTTTTCTCCGCGTGTCTTTCCTTCGGAAACACTTTCTTTACCCTCGTTCGCTTTTAGTTTTTCACCTAATTTCTCTCCTCTTGTTTTACCCTCTTGTACTGTTTCTGTTCCACCTTCAACTCTTTCCTTTTGGACTTGCTCTATTAAATTTACCAATGTTTGGCCCTTTGTCATTGATTCCTGTTCTAGTTTTTCTTCTACTCCAGCTCTATCTACTTCACTCTGTCCTAGTTTTTCTCTCAAAACTTCACCCCGGGTCAATGGTAAAGCGATTGGCTTGGTGGCATCCCTCTTTTTGGCTTCGTATTCCAATGCCACAAAACTTTTCTTTCTATACTCTGTAAGTCTACGAAGTTGATCAATGTCCTCCTGAATGGCTTTCTTTCTTTTTTCATCCGTCAAAAATTGAGCTTCCTCACGCAATTCACGAATCTTTTTATAATCTTCATGAAGACCTTCATATTTTTGACGGATGAAAAAAGAAAGAAAGCCATTCAGGAGGACATTGATCAACTTCGTAGACTTACAGAGTATAGAAAGAAAAGGTTTGTGGCATTGGAATACGAAGCCAAAAAGAGGGATGCCACCAAGCCAATCGCTTTACCATTGACCCGGGGTGAAGTTTTGAGAGAAAAACTAGGACAGAGTGAAGTAGATAGAGCTGGAGTAGAAGAAAAACTAGAACAGGAATCAATGACAAAGGGCCAAACATTGGTAAATTTAATAGAGCAAGTCCAAAAGGAGCCATTTTTTTCGCTCTGGATTTAGTAAGGAAAAAAGATAGTGATTTTTGGATTTTTATTCAGATAACTGCCATCCATATATGACTTAACAACCATTTTATAGAGGAAGGTTCACAACAATGCACCTGAGACATTTTTTTCGCTCTGGATTTAGTAAGGAAAAAAGATAGTGATTTTTGGATTTTTATTCAGATAACTGCCATCCATATATGACTTAACAACCATTTTATAGAGGAAGGTTCACAACAATGCATCTGAGCCATTTTTTTCGCTCTGGATTAAGTAAGTAAAAAAGATAGTGATTTTTAGATTTTTATTCAGATAACTGCCATCCATATATGACTTAACAACCATTTTATAGAGGAAGGTTCACAACAATGCATCTGAGCCATTTTTTTCGCTCTGGATTTAGTAAGGAAAAAAGATAGTGATTTTTGGATTTTTATTCAGATAACTGCCATCCATATATGACTTAACAACCATTTTATAGAGGAAGGTTCACAACAATGCACCTGAGACATTTTTTTCGCTCTGGATTTAGTAAGGAAAAAAGATAGTGATTTTTGGATTTTTATTCAGATAACTGCCATCCATATATGACTTAACAACCATTTTATAGAGGAAGGTTCACAACAATGCATCTGAGACATTTTTTTCGCTCTGGATTTAGTAAGGAAAAAAGATAGTGATTTTTGGATTTTTATTCAGATAACTGCCATCCATATATGACTTAACAACCATTTTATAGAGGAAGGTTCACAACAATGCACCTGAGACATTTTTTTCGCTCTGGATTTAGTAAGGAAAAAAGATAGTGATTTTTGGATTTTTATTCAGATAACTGCCATCCATATATGACTTAACAACCATTTTATAGAGGAAGGTTCACAACAATGCACCTGAGACATTTTTTTCGCTCTGGATTTAGTAAGGAAAAAAGATAGTGATTTTTGGATTTTTATTCAGATAACTGCCATCCATATATGACTTAACAACCATTTTATAGAGGAAGGTTCACAACAATGCACCTGAGACATTTTTTTCGCTCTGGATTTAGTAAGGAAAAAAGATAGTGATTTTTGGATTTTTATTCAGATAACTGCCATCCATATATGACTTAACAACCATTTTATAGAGGAAGGTTCACAACAATGCACCTGAGACATTTTTTTCGCTCTGGATTTAGTAAGGAAAAATGATAGTGATTTTTGGATTTTTATTCAGATAACTGCCATCCATATATGACTTAACAACCATTTTATAGAGGAAGGTTCACAACAATGCACCTGAGACATTTTTTTCGCTCTGGATTTAGTAAGGAAAAAAGATAGTGATTTTTGGATTTTTATTCAGATAACTGCCATCCATATATGACTTAACAACCATTTTATAGAGGAAGGTTCACAACAATGCACCTGAGACATTTTTTTCGCTCTGGATTTAGTAAGGAAAAAAGATAGTGATTTTTGGATTTTTATTCAGATAACTGCCATCCATATATGACTTAACAACCATTTTATAGAGGAAGGTTCACAACAATGCACCTGAGACATTTTTTTCGCTCTGGATTTAGTAAGGAAAAAAGATAGTGATTTTTGGATTTTTATTCAGATAACTGCCATCCATATATGACTTAACAACCATTTTATAGAGGAAGGTTCACAACAATGCATCTGAGCCATTTTTTTCGCTCTGGATTTAGTAAGGAAAAAAGATAGTGATTTTTGGATTTTTATGCAGATAACTGCCATCCATATATGACTTAACACCCATTTTATAGAGGATGTTTCACAACAATGCATCTGAGCCATTTTTTTCGCTCTGGATTTAGTGAGGAAAAAAGATAGTTATTTTTGGATTTTTATTCAGATAACTGCCATCCATATATGACTTAACAACCATTTTATCGAGGAAGGTTCACAACAATGCACCTGAGACATTTTTTTCGCTCTGGATTTAGTAAGGAAAAAAGATAGTGATTTTTGGATTTTTATTCAGATAACTGCCATCCATATATGACTTAACAACCATTTTATAGAGGAAGGTTCACAACAATGCACCTGAGACATTTTTTTCGCTCTGGATTTAGTAAGGAAAAAAGATAGTGATTTTTGGATTTTTATTCAGATAACTGCCATCCATATATGACTTAACAACCATTTTATAGAGGAAGGTTCACAACAATGCATCCTGAGCCATTTTTTTCGCTCTGGATTTAGTAAGGAAAAAAGATAGTGATTTTTGGATTTTTATTCAGATAACTGCCATCCATATATGACTTAACAACCATTTTATAGAGGAAGGTTCACAACAATGCACCTGAGACATTTTTTTCGCTCTGGATTTAGTAAGGAAAAAAGATAGTGATTTTTGGATTTTTATTCAGATAACTGCCATCCATATATGACTTAACAACCATTTTATAGAGGAAGGTTCACAACAATGCACCTGAGACATTTTTTTCGCTCTGGATTTAGTAAGGAAAAAAGATAGTGATTTTTGGATTTTTATTCAGATAACTGCCATCCATATATGACTTAACAACCATTTTATAGAGGAAGGTTCACAACAATGCACCTGAGACATTTTTTTCGCTCTGGATTTAGTAAGGAAAAAAGATAGTGATTTTTGGATTTTTATTCAGATAACTGCCATCCATATATGACTTAACAACCATTTTATAGAGGAAGGTTCACAACAATGCATCCTGAGACATTTTTTTCGCTCTGGATTTAGTAAGGAAAAAAGATAGTGATTTTTGGATTTTTATTCAGATAACTGCCATCCATATATGACTTAACAACCATTTTATAGAGGAAGGTTCACAACAATGCATCTGAGCCATTTTTTTCGCTCTGGATTTAGTAAGGAAAAAAGATAGTGATTTTTGGATTTTTATTCAGATAACTGCCATCCATATATGACTTAACAACCATTTTATAGAGGAAGGTTCACAACAATGCATCTGAGCCATTTTTTTCGCTCTGGATTTAGTAAGGAAAAAAGATAGTGATTTTTGGATTTTTATTCAGATAACTGCCATCCATATATGACTTAACACCCATTTTATAGAGGAAGGTTCACAACAATGCATCTGAGCCATTTTTTTCGCTCTGGATTTAGTAAGGAAAAAAGATAGTGATTTTTGGATTTTTATTCAGATAACTGCCATCCATATATGACTTAACAACCATTTTATAGAGGAAGGTTCACAACAATGCATCTGAGACATTTTTTTCGCTCTGGATTTAGTAAGGAAAAAAGATAGTGATTTTTGGATTTTTATTCAGATAACTGCCATCCATATATGACTTAACAACCATTTTATAGAGGAAGGTTCACAACAATGCATCTGAGCCATTTTTTTCGCTCTGGATTTAGTAAGGAAAAAAGATAGTGATTTTTGGATTTTTATTCAGATAACTGCCATCCATATATGACTTAACAACCATTTTATAGAGGAAGGTTCACAACAATGCACCTGAGACATTTTTTTCGCTCTGGATTTAGTAAGGAAAAAAGATAGTGATTTTTGGATTTTTATTCAGATAACTGCCATCCATATATGACTTAACAACCATTTTATAGAGGAAGGTTCACAACAATGCACCTGAGACATTTTTTTCGCTCTGGATTTAGTAAGGAAAAAAGATAGTGATTTTTGGATTTTTATTCAGATAACTGCCATCCATATATGACTTAACAACCATTTTATAGAGGAAGGTTCACAACAATGCATCTGAGACATTTTTTTCGCTCTGGATTTAGTAAGGAAAAAAGATAGTGATTTTTGGATTTTTATTCAGATAACTGCCATCCATATATGACTTAACAACCATTTTATAGAGGAAGGTTCACAACAATGCACCTGAGCCATTTTTTTCGCTCTGGATTTAGTAAGGAAAAAAGATAGTGATTTTTGGATTTTTATTCAGATAACTGCCATCCATATATGACTTAACAACCATTTTATAGAGGAAGGTTCACAACAATGCACCTGAGCCATTTTTTTCGCTCTGGATTTAGTAAGGAAAAAAGATAGTGATTTTTGGATTTTTATTCAGATAACTGCCATCCATATATGACTTAACAACCATTTTATAGAGGAAGGTTCACAACAATGCACCTGAGACATTTTTTTCGCTCTGGATTTAGTAAGGAAAAAAGATAGTGATTTTTGGATTTTTATTCAGATAACTGCCATCCATATATGACTTAACACCCATTTTATAGAGGAAGGTTCACAACAATGCATCTGAGCCATTTTTTTCGCTCTGGATTTAGTAAGGAAAAAAGATAGTGATTTTTGGATTTTTATTCAGATAACTGCCATCCATATATGACTTAACAACCATTTTATAGAGGAAGGTTCACAACAATGCACCTGAGACATTTTTTTCGCTCTGGATTTAGTAAGGAAAAAAGATAGTGATTTTTGGATTTTTATTCAGATAACTGCCATCCATATATGACTTAACAACCATTTTATAGAGGAAGGTTCACAACAATGCATCTGAGACATTTTTTTCGCTCTGGATTTAGTAAGGAAAAAAGATAGTGATTTTTGGATTTTTATTCAGATAACTGCCATCCATATATGACTTAACAACCATTTTATAGAGGAAGGTTCACAACAATGCACCTGAGACATTTTTTTCGCTCTGGATTTAGTAAGGAAAAAAGATAGTGATTTTTGGATTTTTATTCAGATAACTGCCATCCATATATGACTTAACAACCATTTTATAGAGGAAGGTTCACAACAATGCACCTGAGACATTTTTTTCGCTCTGGATTTAGTAAGGAAAAAGATAGTGATTTTTGGATTTTTATTCAGATAACTGCCATCCATATATGACTTAACAACCATTTTATAGAGGAAGGTTCACAACAATGCACCTGAGACATTTTTTTCGCTCTGGATTTAGTAAGGAAAAAAGATAGTGATTTTTGGATTTTTATTCAGATAACTGCCATCCATATATGACTTAACAACCATTTTATAGAGGAAGGTTCACAACAATGCACCTGAGACATTTTTTTCGCTCTGGATTTAGTAAGGAAAAAAGATAGTGATTTTTGGATTTTTATTCAGATAACTGCCATCCATATATGACTTAACAACCATTTTATAGAGGAAGGTTCACAACAATGCACCTGAGACATTTTTTTCGCTCTGGATTTAGTAAGGAAAAAAGATAGTGATTTTTGGATTTTTATTCAGATAACTGCCATCCATATATGACTTAACAACCATTTTATAGAGGAAGGTTCACAACAATGCATCCTGAGACATTTTTTTCGCTCTGGATTTAGTAAGGAAAAAAGATAGTGATTTTTGGATTTTTATTCAGATAACTGCCATCCATATATGACTTAACAACCATTTTATAGAGGAAGGTTCACAACAATGCATCTGAGCCATTTTTTTCGCTCTGGATTTAGTAAGGAAAAAAGATAGTGATTTTTGGATTTTTATTCAGATAACTGCCATCCATATATGACTTAACACCCATTTTATAGAGGAAGGTTCACAACAATGCATCTGAGCCATTTTTTTCGCTCTGGATTTAGTAAGGAAAAAAGATAGTGATTTTTGGATTTTTATTCAGATAACTGCCATCCATATATGACTTAACACCCATTTTATAGAGGAAGGTTCACAACAATGCATCTGAGCCATTTTTTTCGCTCTGGATTTAGTAAGGAAAAAAGATAGTGATTTTTGGATTTTTATTCAGATAACTGCCATCCATATATGACTTAACAACCATTTTATAGAGGAAGGTTCACAACAATGCACCTGAGACATTTTTTTCGCTCTGGATTTAGTAAGGAAAAAAGATAGTGATTTTTGGATTTTTATTCAGATAACTGCCATCCATATATGACTTAACACCCATTTTATAGAGGAAGGTTCACAACAATGCATCTGAGACATTTTTTTCGCTCTGGATTTAGTAAGGAAAAAAGATAGTGATTTTTGGATTTTTATTCAGATAACTGCCATCCATATATGACTTAACAACCATTTTATAGAGGAAGGTTCACAACAATGCACCTGAGACATTTTTTTCGCTCTGGATTTAGTAAGGAAAAAAGATAGTGATTTTTGGATTTTTATTCAGATAACTGCCATCCATATATGACTTAACAACCATTTTATAGAGGAAGGTTCACAACAATGCATCTGAGCCATTTTTTTCGCTCTGGATTTAGTAAGGAAAAAAGATAGTGATTTTTGGATTTTTATTCAGATAACTGCCATCCATATATGACTTAACAACCATTTTATAGAGGAAGGTTCACAACAATGCACCTGAGACATTTTTTTCGCTCTGGATTTAGTAAGGAAAAAAGATAGTGATTTTTGGATTTTTATTCAGATAACTGCCATCCATATATGACTTAACAACCATTTTATAGAGGAAGGTTCACAACAATGCACCTGAGACATTTTTTTCGCTCTGGATTTAGTAAGGAAAAAAGATAGTGATTTTTGGATTTTTATTCAGATAACTGCCATCCATATATGACTTAACAACCATTTTATAGAGGAAGGTTCACAACAATGCATCTGAGCCATTTTTTTCGCTCTGGATTTAGTAAGGAAAAAAGATAGTGATTTTTGGATTTTTATTCAGATAACTGCCATCCATATATGACTTAACAACCATTTTATAGAGGAAGGTTCACAACAATGCACCTGAGACATTTTTTTCGCTCTGGATTTAGTAAGGAAAAAAGATAGTGATTTTTGGATTTTTATTCAGATAACTGCCATCCATATATGACTTAACAACCATTTTATAGAGGAGGGTTCACAACAATGCACCTGAGCCATTTATTTCGCTCTGGATTTAGTAAGGAAAAAAGATAGTGATTTTTGGATTTTTATTCAGATAACTGCCATCCATATATGACTTAACACCCATTTTATAGAGGAAGGTTCACAACAATGCACCTGAGACATTTTTTTCGCTCTGGATTTAGTAAGGAAAAAAGATAGTGATTTTTGGATTTTTATTCAGATAACTGCCATCCATATATGACTTAACACCCATTTTATAGAGGAAGGTTCACAACAATGCATCTGAGCCATTTTTTTCGCTCTGGATTTAGTAAGGAAAAAAGATAGTGATTTTTGGATTTTTATTCAGATAACTGCCATCCATATATGACTTAACACCCATTTTATAGAGGAAGGTTCACAACAATGCATCTGAGCCATTTTTTTCGCTCTGGATTTAGTAAGGAAAAAAGATAGTGATTTTGGCTTTTTATTCTGTTGGATTTTTATTCAGATAACTGCCATCCATATATGACTTAACAACCATTTTATAGAGGAAGGTTCACAACAATGCATCTGAGCCATTTTTTTCGCTCTGGATTTAGTGAGGAAAAAAGATAGTGATTTTTGGATTTTTATTCAGATAACTGCCATCCATATATGACTTAACACCCATTTTATAGAGGAAGGTTCACAACAATGCATCTGAGCCATTTTTTTCGCTCTGGATTTAGTAAGGAAAAAAGATAGTGATTTTTGGATTTTTATTCAGATAACTGCCATCCATATATGACTTAACACCCATTTTATAGAGGAAGGTTCACAACAATGCACCTGAGACATTTTTTTCGCTCTGGATTTAGTAAGGAAAAAAGATAGTGATTTTTGGATTTTTATTCAGATAACTGCCATCCATATATGACTTAACACCCATTTTATAGAGGAAGGTTCACAACAATGCATCTGAGCCATTTTTTTCGCTCTGGATTTAGTAAGGAAAAAAGATAGTGATTTTTGGATTTTTATTCAGATAACTGCCATCCATATATGACTTAACACCCATTTTATAGAGGAAGGTTCACAACAATGCACCTGAGACATTTTTTTCGCTCTGGATTTAGTAAGGAAAAAAGATAGTGATTTTTGGATTTTTATTCAGATAACTGCCATCCATATATGACTTAACAACCATTTTATAGAGGAAGGTTCACAACAATGCACCTGAGACATTTTTTTCGCTCTGGATTTAGTAAGGAAAAAAGATAGTGATTTTTGGATTTTTATTCAGATAACTGCCATCCATATATGACTTAACACCCATTTTATAGAGGAAGGTTCACAACAATGCACCTGAGCCATTTTTTTCGCTCTGGATTTAGTAAGGAAAAAAGATAGTGATTTTTGTATTTTTATTCAGATAACTGCCATCCATATATGACTTAACACCCATTTTATAGAGGAAGGTTCACAACAATGCATCTGAGCCATTTTTTTCGCTCTGGATTTAGTAAGGAAAAAAGATAGTGATTTTTGGATTTTTATTCAGATAACTGCCATCCATATATGACTTAACAACCATTTTATAGAGGAAGGTTCACAACAATGCACCTGAGACATTTTTTTCGCTCTGGATTTAGTAAGGAAAAAAGATAGTGATTTTTGGATTTTTATTCAGATAACTGCCATCCATATATGACTTAACAACCATTTTATAGAGGAAGGTTCACAACAATGCACCTGAGACATTTTTTTCGCTCTGGATTTAGTAAGGAAAAAAGATAGTGATTTTTGGATTTTTATTCAGATAACTGCCATCCATATATGACTTAACAACCATTTTATAGAGGAAGGTTCACAACAATGCATCTGAGCCATTTTTTTCGCTCTGGATTTAGTAAGGAAAAAAGATAGTGATTTTTGGATTTTTATTCAGATAACTGCCATCCATATATGACTTAACAACCATTTTATAGAGGAAGGTTCACAACAATGCATCCTGAGACATTTTTTTCGCTCTGGATTTAGTAAGGAAAAAAGATAGTGATTTTTGGATTTTTATTCAGATAACTGCCATCCATATATGACTTAACACCCATTTTATAGAGGAAGGTTCACAACAATGCACCTGAGACATTTTTTTCGCTCTGGATTTAGTAAGGAAAAAAGATAGTGATTTTTGGATTTTTATTCAGATAACTGCCATCCATATATGACTTAACAACCATTTTATAGAGGAAGGTTCACAACAATGCATCTGAGCCATTTTTTTCGCTCTGGATTTAGTAAGGAAAAAAGATAGTGATTTTTGGATTTTTATTCAGATAACTGCCATCCATATATGACTTAACACCCATTTTATAGAGGAGGTTCACAACAATGCATCTGAGCCATTTTTTTCGCTCTGGATTTAGTAAGGAAAAAAGATAGTGATTTTTGGATTTTTATTCAGATAACTGCCATCCATATATGACTTAACACCCATTTTATAGAGGAAGGTTCACAACAATGCATCTGAGCCATTTTTTTCGCTCTGGATTTAGTAAGGAAAAAAGATAGTGATTTTTGGATTTTTATTCAGATAACTGCCATCCATATATGACTTAACACCCATTTTATAGAGGAAGGTTCACAACAATGCACCTGAGCCATTTTTTTCGCTCTGGATTTAGTAAGGAAAAAAGATAGTGATTTTTGGATTTTTATTCAGATAACTGCCATCCATATATGACTTAACAACCATTTTATAGAGGAAGGTTCACAACAATGCACCTGAGACATTTTTTTCGCTCTGGATTTAGTAAGGAAAAAAGATAGTGATTTTTGGATTTTTATTCAGATAACTGCCATCCATATATGACTTAACAACCATTTTATAGAGGAAGGTTCACAACAATGCATCTGAGCCATTTTTTTCGCTCTGGATTTAGTAAGGAAAAAAGATAGTGATTTTTGGATTTTTATTCAGATAACTGCCATCCATATATGACTTAACAACCATTTTATAGAGGAAGGTTCACAACAATGCATCTGAGCCATTTTTTTCGCTCTGGATTTAGTAAGGAAAAAAGATAGTGATTTTTGGATTTTTATTCAGATAACTGCCATCCATATATGACTTAACAACCATTTTATAGAGGAAGGTTCACAACAATGCATCTGAGACATTTTTTTCGCTCTGGATTTAGTAAGGAAAAAAGATAGTGATTTTTGGATTTTTATTCAGATAACTGCCATCCATATATGACTTAACAACCATTTTATAGAGGAAGGTTCACAACAATGCACCTGAGACATTTTTTTCGCTCTGGATTTAGTAAGGAAAAAAGATAGTGATTTTTGGATTTTTATTCAGATAACTGCCATCCATATATGACTTAACAACCATTTTATAGAGGAAGGTTCACAACAATGCATCTGAGACATTTTTTTCGCTCTGGATTTAGTAAGGAAAAAAGATAGTGATTTTTGGATTTTTATTCAGATAACTGCCATCCATATATGACTTAACAACCATTTTATAGAGGAAGGTTCACAACAATGCATCTGAGACATTTTTTTCGCTCTGGATTTAGTAAGGAAAAAAGATAGTGATTTTTGGATTTTTATTCAGATAACTGCCATCCATATATGACTTAACACCCATTTTATAGAGGAAGGTTCACAACAATGCATCTGAGCCATTTTTTTTCGCTCTGGATTTAGTAAGGAAAAAAGATAGTGATTTTTGGATTTTTATTCAGATAACTGCCATCCATATATGACTTAACACCCATTTTATAGAGGAAGGTTCACAACAATGCATCCTGAGCCATTTTTTTCGCTCTGGATTTAGTAAGGAAAAAAGATAGTGATTTTTGGATTTTTATTCAGATAACTGCCATCCATATATGACTTAACACCCATTTTATAGAGGAAGGTTCACAACAATGCATCTGAGCCATTTTTTTCGCTCTGGATTTAGTAAGGAAAAAAGATAGTGATTTTTGGATTTTTATTCAGATAACTGCCATCCATATATGACTTAACACCCATTTTATAGAGGAAGGTTCACAACAATGCATCTGAGCCATTTTTTTCGCTCTGGATTTAGTAAGGAAAAAAGATAGTGATTTTTGGATTTTTATTCAGATAACTGCCATCCATATATGACTTAACACCCATTTTATAGAGGAAGGTTCACAACAATGCACCTGAGACATTTTTTTCGCTCTGGATTTAGTAAGGAAAAAAGATAGTGATTTTTGGATTTTTATTCAGATAACTGCCATCCATATATGACTTAACAACCATTTTATAGAGGAAGGTTCACAACAATGCACCTGAGACATTTTTTTCGCTCTGGATTTAGTAAGGAAAAAAGATAGTGATTTTTGGATTTTTATTCAGATAACTGCCATCCATATATGACTTAACAACCATTTTATAGAGGAAGGTTCACAACAATGCATCTGAGACATTTTTTTCGCTCTGGATTTAGTAAGGAAAAAAGATAGTGATTTTTGGATTTTTATTCAGATAACTGCCATCCATATATGACTTAACAACCATTTTATAGAGGAAGGTTCACAACAATGCACCTGAGACATTTTTTTCGCTCTGGATTTAGTAAGGAAAAAAGATAGTGATTTTTGGATTTTTATTCAGATAACTGCCATCCATATATGACTTAACACCCATTTTATAGAGGAAGGTTCACAACAATGCATCTGAGACATTTTTTTCGCTCTGGATTTAGTAAGGAAAAAAGATAGTGATTTTTGGATTTTTATTCAGATAACTGCCATCCATATATGACTTAACACCCATTTTATAGAGGAGGTTCACAACAATGCATCTGAGCCATTTTTTTCGCTCTGGATTTAGTAAGGAAAAAAGATAGTGATTTTTGGATTTTTATTCAGATAACTGCCATCCATATATGACTTAACAACCATTTTATAGAGGAAGGTTCACAACAATGCACCTGAGACATTTTTTTCGCTCTGGATTTAGTAAGGAAAAAAGATAGTGATTTTTGGATTTTTATTCAGATAACTGCCATCCATATATGACTTAACACCCATTTTATAGAGGAAGGTTCACAACAATGCATCCTGAGACATTTTTTTCGCTCTGGATTTAGTAAGGAAAAAAGATAGTGATTTTTGGATTTTTATTCAGATAACTGCCATCCATATATGACTTAACACCCATTTTATAGAGGAGGGTTCACAACAATGCATCTGAGCCATTTTTTTCGCTCTGGATTTAGTAAGGAAAAAAGATAGTGATTTTTGGATTTTTATTCAGATAACTGCCATCCATATATGACTTAACACCCATTTTATAGAGGAAGGTTCACAACAATGCATCTGAGCCATTTTTTTCGCTCTGGATTTAGTAAGGAAAAAAGATAGTGATTTTTGGATTTTTATTCAGATAACTGCCATCCATATATGACTTAACACCCATTTTATAGAGGAAGGTTCACAACAATGCATCTGAGCCATTTTTTTCGCTCTGGATTTAGTAAGGAAAAAAGATAGTGATTTTTGGATTTTTATTCAGATAACTGCCATCCATATATGACTTAACAACCATTTTATAGAGGAAGGTTCACAACAATGCACCTGAGACATTTTTTTCGCTCTGGATTTAGTAAGGAAAAAAGATAGTGATTTTTGGATTTTTATTCAGATAACTGCCATCCATATATGACTTAACAACCATTTTATAGAGGAAGGTTCACAACAATGCATCCTGAGACATTTTTTTCGCTCTGGATTTAGTAAGGAAAAAAGATAGTGATTTTTGGATTTTTATTCAGATAACTGCCATCCATATATGACTTAACAACCATTTTATAGAGGAAGGTTCACAACAATGCACCTGAGACATTTTTTTCGCTCTGGATTTAGTAAGGAAAAAAGATAGTGATTTTTGGATTTTTATTCAGATAACTGCCATCCATATATGACTTAACACCCATTTTATAGAGGAAGGTTCACAACAATGCATCTGAGCCATTTTTTTCGCTCTGGATTTAGTAAGGAAAAAAGATAGTGATTTTTGGATTTTTATTCAGATAACTGCCATCCATATATGACTTAACACCCATTTTATAGAGGAAGGTTCACAACAATGCACCTGAGACATTTTTTTCGCTCTGGATTTAGTAAGGAAAAAAGATAGTGATTTTTGGATTTTTATTCAGATAACTGCCATCCATATATGACTTAACACCCATTTTATAGAGGAAGGTTCACAACAATGCACCTGAGACATTTTTTTCGCTCTGGATTTAGTAAGGAAAAAAGATAGTGATTTTTGGATTTTTATTCAGATAACTGCCATCCATATATGACTTAACACCCATTTTATAGAGGAAGGTTCACAACAATGCATCTGAGCCATTTTTTTCGCTCTGGATTTAGTAAGGAAAAAAGATAGTGATTTTTGGATTTTTATTCAGATAACTGCCATCCATATATGACTTAACAACCATTTTATAGAGGAAGGTTCACAACAATGCACCTGAGACATTTTTTTCGCTCTGGATTTAGTAAGGAAAAAAGATAGTGATTTTTGGATTTTTATTCAGATAACTGCCATCCATATATGACTTAACACCCATTTTATAGAGGAAGGTTCACAACAATGCATCTGAGCCATTTTTTTCGCTCTGGATTTAGTAAGGAAAAAAGATAGTGATTTTTGGATTTTTATTCAGATAACTGCCATCCATATATGACTTAACACCCATTTTATAGAGGAAGGTTCACAACAATGCACCTGAGACATTTTTTTCGCTCTGGATTTAGTAAGGAAAAAAGATAGTGATTTTTGGATTTTTATTCAGATAACTGCCATCCATATATGACTTAACACCCATTTTATAGAGGAAGGTTCACAACAATGCATCCTGAGCCATTTTTTTCGCTCTGGATTTAGTAAGGAAAAAAGATAGTGATTTTTGGATTTTTATTCAGATAACTGCCATCCATATATGACTTAACAACCATTTTATAGAGGAAGGTTCACAACAATGCACCTGAGACATTTTTTTCGCTCTGGATTTAGTAAGGAAAAAAGATAGTGATTTTTGGATTTTTATTCAGATAACTGCCATCCATATATGACTTAACACCCATTTTATAGAGGAAGGTTCACAACAATGCATCTGAGACATTTTTTTCGCTCTGGATTTAGTAAGGAAAAAAGATAGTGATTTTTGGATTTTTATTCAGATAACTGCCATCCATATATGACTTAACAACCATTTTATAGAGGAAGGTTCACAACAATGCACCTGAGACATTTTTTTCGCTCTGGATTTAGTAAGGAAAAAAGATAGTGATTTTTGGATTTTTATTCAGATAACTGCCATCCATATATGACTTAACACCCATTTTATAGAGGAAGGTTCACAACAATGCATCTGAGCCATTTTTTTCGCTCTGGATTTAGTAAGGAAAAAAGATAGTGATTTTTGGATTTTTATTCAGATAACTGCCATCCATATATGACTTAACACCCATTTTATAGAGGAAGGTTCACAACAATGCATCCTGAGACATTTTTTTCGCTCTGGATTTAGTAAGGAAAAAAGATAGTGATTTTTGGATTTTTATTCAGATAACTGCCATCCATATATGACTTAACACCCATTTTATAGAGGAAGGTTCACAACAATGCACCTGAGACATTTTTTTCGCTCTGGATTTAGTAAGGAAAAAAGATAGTGATTTTTGGATTTTTATTCAGATAACTGCCATCCATATATGACTTAACAACCATTTTATAGAGGAAGGTTCACAACAATGCATCTGAGCCATTTTTTTCGCTCTGGATTTAGTAAGGAAAAAAGATAGTGATTTTTGGATTTTTATTCAGATAACTGCCATCCATATATGACTTAACAACCATTTTATAGAGGAAGGTTCACAACAATGCACCTGAGACATTTTTTTCGCTCTGGATTTAGTAAGGAAAAAAGATAGTGATTTTTGGATTTTTATTCAGATAACTGCCATCCATATATGACTTAACACCCATTTTATAGAGGAAGGTTCACAACAATGCACCTGAGACATTTTTTTCGCTCTGGATTTAGTAAGGAAAAAAGATAGTGATTTTTGGATTTTTATTCAGATAACTGCCATCCATATATGACTTAACACCCATTTTATAGAGGAAGGTTCACAACAATGCATCTGAGCCATTTTTTTCGCTCTGGATTTAGTAAGGAAAAAAGATAGTGATTTTTGGATTTTTATTCAGATAACTGCCATCCATATATGACTTAACACCCATTTTATAGAGGAAGGTTCACAACAATGCATCTGAGACATTTTTTTCGCTCTGGATTTAGTAAGGAAAAAAGATAGTGATTTTTGGATTTTTATTCAGATAACTGCCATCCATATATGACTTAACACCCATTTTATAGAGGAAGGTTCACAACAATGCACCTGAGACATTTTTTTCGCTCTGGATTTAGTAAGGAAAAAAGATAGTGATTTTTGGATTTTTATTCAGATAACTGCCATCCATATATGACTTAACACCCATTTTATAGAGGAAGGTTCACAACAATGCATCTGAGCCATTTTTTTCGCTCTGGATTTAGTAAGGAAAAAAGATAGTGATTTTTGGATTTTTATTCAGATAACTGCCATCCATATATGACTTAACAACCATTTTATAGAGGAAGGTTCACAACAATGCACCTGAGACATTTTTTTCGCTCTGGATTTAGTAAGGAAAAAAGATAGTGATTTTTGGATTTTTATTCAGATAACTGCCATCCATATATGACTTAACACCCATTTTATAGAGGAGGTTCACAACAATGCATCTGAGCCATTTTTTTCGCTCTGGATTTAGTAAGGAAAAAAGATAGTGATTTTTGGATTTTTATTCAGATAACTGCCATCCATATATGACTTAACAACCATTTTATAGAGGAAGGTTCACAACAATGCACCTGAGACATTTTTTTCGCTCTGGATTTAGTAAGGAAAAAAGATAGTGATTTTTGGATTTTTATTCAGATAACTGCCATCCATATATGACTTAACACCCATTTTATAGAGGAAGGTTCACAACAATGCACCTGAGACATTTTTTTCGCTCTGGATTTAGTAAGGAAAAAAGATAGTGATTTTTGGATTTTTATTCAGATAACTGCCATCCATATATGACTTAACAACCATTTTATAGAGGAAGGTTCACAACAATGCACCTGAGACATTTTTTTCGCTCTGGATTTAGTAAGGAAAAAAGATAGTGATTTTTGGATTTTTATTCAGATAACTGCAATCCATATATGACTTAACACCCATTTTATAGAGGAAGGTTCACAACAATGCATCTGAGCCATTTTTTTCGCTCTGGATTTAGTAAGGAAAAAAGATAGTGATTTTTGGATTTTTATTCAGATAACTGCCATCCATATATGACTTAACACCCATTTTATAGAGGAAGGTTCACAACAATGCACCTGAGACATTTTTTTCGCTCTGGATTTAGTAAGGAAAAAAGATAGTGATTTTTGGATTTTTATTCAGATAACTGCCATCCATATATGACTTAACACCCATTTTATAGAGGAAGGTTCACAACAATGCATCCTGAGACATTTTTTTCGCTCTGGATTTAGTAAGGAAAAAAGATAGTGATTTTTGGATTTTTATTCAGATAACTGCCATCCATATATGACTTAACACCCATTTTATAGAGGAAGGTTCACAACAATGCACCTGAGACATTTTTTTCGCTCTGGATTTAGTAAGGAAAAAAGATAGTGATTTTTGGATTTTTATTCAGATAACTGCCATCCATATATGACTTAACACCCATTTTATAGAGGAAGGTTCACAACAATGCACCTGAGCCATTTTTTTCGCTCTGGATTTAGTAAGGAAAAAAGATAGTGATTTTTGGATTTTTATTCAGATAACTGCCATCCATATATGACTTAACACCCATTTTATAGAGGAAGGTTCACAACAATGCACCTGAGCCATTTATTTCGCTCTGGATTTAGTAAGGAAAAAAGATAGTGATTTTTGGATTTTTATTCAGATAACTGCCATCCATATATGACTTAACACCCATTTTATAGAGGAAGGTTCACAACAATGCATCCTGAGACATTTTTTTCGCTCTGGATTTAGTAAGGAAAAAAGATAGTGATTTTTGGATTTTTATTCAGATAACTGCCATCCATATATGACTTAACACCCATTTTATAGAGGAAGGTTCACAACAATGCACCTGAGACATTTTTTTCGCTCTGGATTTAGTAAGGAAAAAAGATAGTGATTTTTGGATTTTTATTCAGATAACTGCCATCCATATATGACTTAACACCCATTTTATAGAGGAAGGTTCACAACAATGCATCTGAGCCATTTTTTTCGCTCTGGATTTAGTAAGGAAAAAAGATAGTGATTTTTGGATTTTTATTCAGATAACTGCCATCCATATATGACTTAACACCCATTTTATAGAGGAAGGTTCACAACAATGCACCTGAGACATTTTTTTCGCTCTGGATTTAGTAAGGAAAAAAGATAGTGATTTTTGGATTTTTATTCAGATAACTGCCATCCATATATGACTTAACACCCATTTTATAGAGGAAGGTTCACAACAATGCACCTGAGACATTTTTTTCGCTCTGGATTTAGTAAGGAAAAAAGATAGTGATTTTTGGATTTTTATTCAGATAACTGCCATCCATATATGACTTAACACCCATTTTATAGAGGAAGGTTCACAACAATGCACCTGAGACATTTTTTTCGCTCTGGATTTAGTAAGGAAAAAAGATAGTGATTTTTGGATTTTTATTCAGATAACTGCCATCCATATATGACTTAACACCCATTTTATAGAGGAGGTTCACAACAATGCATCTGAGCCATTTTTTTCGCTCTGGATTTAGTAAGGAAAAAAGATAGTGATTTTTGGATTTTTATTCAGATAACTGCCATCCATATATGACTTAACACCCATTTTATAGAGGAGGTTCACAACAATGCATCTGAGCCATTTTTTTCGCTCTGGATTTAGTAAGGAAAAAAGATAGTGATTTTTGGATTTTTATTCAGATAACTGCCATCCATATATGACTTAACACCCATTTTATAGAGGAAGGTTCACAACAATGCACCTGAGACATTTTTTTCGCTCTGGATTTAGTAAGGAAAAAAGATAGTGATTTTTGGATTTTTATTCAGATAACTGCCATCCATATATGACTTAACAACCATTTTATAGAGGAAGGTTCACAACAATGCACCTGAGACATTTTTTTCGCTCTGGATTTAGTAAGGAAAAAAGATAGTGATTTTTGGATTTTTATTCAGATAACTGCCATCCATATATGACTTAACACCCATTTTATAGAGGAGGGTTCACAACAATGCATCTGAGCCATTTTTTTCGCTCTGGATTTAGTAAGGAAAAAAGATAGTGATTTTTGGATTTTTATTCAGATAACTGCCATCCATATATGACTTAACACCCATTTTATAGAGGAAGGTTCACAACAATGCACCTGAGACATTTTTTTCGCTCTGGATTTAGTAAGGAAAAAAGATAGTGATTTTTGGATTTTTATTCAGATAACTGCCATCCATATATGACTTAACACCCATTTTATAGAGGAAGGTTCACAACAATGCACCTGAGACATTTTTTTCGCTCTGGATTTAGTAAGGAAAAAAGATAGTGATTTTTGGATTTTTATTCAGATAACTGCCATCCATATATGACTTAACACCCATTTTATAGAGGAAGGTTCACAACAATGCATCTGAGCCATTTTTTTCGCTCTGGATTTAGTAAGGAAAAAAGATAGTGATTTTTGGATTTTTATTCAGATAACTGCCATCCATATATGACTTAACACCCATTTTATAGAGGAAGGTTCACAACAATGCATCCTGAGCCATTTTTTTCGCTCTGGATTTAGTAAGGAAAAAAGATAGTGATTTTTGGATTTTTATTCAGATAACTGCCATCCATATATGACTTAACACCCATTTTATAGAGGAAGGTTCACAACAATGCACCTGAGACATTTTTTTCGCTCTGGATTTAGTAAGGAAAAAAGATAGTGATTTTTGGATTTTTATTCAGATAACTGCCATCCATATATGACTTAACACCCATTTTATAGAGGAAGGTTCACAACAATGCACCTGAGACATTTTTTTCGCTCTGGATTTAGTAAGGAAAAAAGATAGTGATTTTTGGATTTTTATTCAGATAACTGCCATCCATATATGACTTAACACCCATTTTATAGAGGAAGGTTCACAACAATGCATCCTGAGCCATTTTTTTCGCTCTGGATTTAGTAAGGAAAAAAGATAGTGATTTTTGGATTTTTATTCAGATAACTGCCATCCATATATGACTTAACAACCATTTTATAGAGGAAGGTTCACAACAATGCATCCTGAGCCATTTTTTTCGCTCTGGATTTAGTAAGGAAAAAAGATAGTGATTTTTGGATTTTTATTCAGATAACTGCCATCCATATATGACTTAACACCCATTTTATAGAGGAAGGTTCACAACAATGCACCTGAGACATTTTTTTCGCTCTGGATTTAGTAAGGAAAAAAGATAGTGATTTTTGGATTTTTATTCAGATAACTGCCATCCATATATGACTTAACACCCATTTTATAGAGGAAGGTTCACAACAATGCATCTGAGACATTTTTTTCGCTCTGGATTTAGTAAGGAAAAAAGATAGTGATTTTTGGATTTTTATTCAGATAACTGCCATCCATATATGACTTAACACCCATTTTATAGAGGAAGGTTCACAACAATGCACCTGAGACATTTTTTTCGCTCTGGATTTAGTAAGGAAAAAAGATAGTGATTTTTGGATTTTTATTCAGATAACTGCCATCCATATATGACTTAACAACCATTTTATAGAGGAAGGTTCACAACAATGCACCTGAGACATTTTTTTCGCTCTGGATTTAGTAAGGAAAAAAGATAGTGATTTTTGGATTTTTATTCAGATAACTGCCATCCATATATGACTTAACACCCATTTTATAGAGGAGGTTCACAACAATGCACCTGAGACATTTTTTTCGCTCTGGATTTAGTAAGGAAAAAAGATAGTGATTTTTGGATTTTTATTCAGATAACTGCCATCCATATATGACTTAACACCCATTTTATAGAGGAAGGTTCACAACAATGCACCTGAGACATTTTTTTCGCTCTGGATTTAGTAAGGAAAAAAGATAGTGATTTTTGGATTTTTATTCAGATAACTGCCATCCATATATGACTTAACACCCATTTTATAGAGGAGGTTCACAACAATGCATCCTGAGCCATTTTTTTCGCTCTGGATTTAGTAAGGAAAAAAGATAGTGATTTTTGGATTTTTATTCAGATAACTGCCATCCATATATGACTTAACACCCATTTTATAGAGGAAGGTTCACAACAATGCACCTGAGACATTTTTTTCGCTCTGGATTTAGTAAGGAAAAAAGATAGTGATTTTTGGATTTTTATTCAGATAACTGCCATCCATATATGACTTAACAACCATTTTATAGAGGAAGGTTCACAACAATGCATCCTGAGCCATTTTTTTCGCTCTGGATTTAGTAAGGAAAAAAGATAGTGATTTTTGGATTTTTATTCAGATAACTGCCATCCATATATGACTTAACACCCATTTTATAGAGGAAGGTTCACAACAATGCACCTGAGCCATTTTTTTCGCTCTGGATTTAGTAAGGAAAAAAGATAGTGATTTTTGGATTTTTATTCAGATAACTGCCATCCATATATGACTTAACACCCATTTTATAGAGGAAGGTTCACAACAATGCATCTGAGACATTTTTTTCGCTCTGGATTTAGTAAGGAAAAAAGATAGTGATTTTTGGATTTTTATTCAGATAACTGCCATCCATATATGACTTAACACCCATTTTATAGAGGAAGGTTCACAACAATGCACCTGAGACATTTTTTTCGCTCTGGATTTAGTAAGGAAAAAAGATAGTGATTTTTGGATTTTTATTCAGATAACTGCCATCCATATATGACTTAACACCCATTTTATAGAGGAAGGGTTCACAACAATGCATCTGAGCCATTTTTTTCGCTCTGGATTTAGTAAGGAAAAAAGATAGTGATTTTTGGATTTTTATTCAGATAACTGCCATCCATATATGACTTAACACCCATTTTATAGAGGAAGGTTCACAACAATGCATCTGAGACATTTTTTTCGCTCTGGATTTAGTAAGGAAAAAAGAAAGAGATTTTTGGATTTTTATTCAGATAACTGCCATCCATATATGACTTAACACCCATTTTATAGAGGAGGGTTCACAACAATGCATCTGAGCCATTTTTTTCGCTCTGGATTTAGTAAGGAAAAAAGATAGTGATTTTTGGATTTTTATTCAGATAACTGCAATCCATATATGACTTAACACCCATTTTATAGAGGAAGGTTCACAACAATGCATCTGAGCCATTTTTTTCGCTCTGGATTTAGTAAGGAAAAAAGATAGTGATTTTTGGATTTTTATTCAGATAACTGCCATCCATATATGACTTAACACCCATTTTATAGAGGAAGGTTCACAACAATGCATCCTGAGCCATTTTTTTCGCTCTGGATTTAGTAAGGAAAAAAGATAGTGATTTTTGGATTTTTATTCAGATAACTGCCATCCATATATGACTTAACAACCCATTTTATAGAGGAAGGTTCACAACAATGCACCTGAGACATTTTTTTCGCTCTGGATTTAGTAAGGAAAAAAGATAGTGATTTTTGGATTTTTATTCAGATAACTGCCATCCATATATGACTTAACACCCATTTTATAGAGGAAGGTTCACAACAATGCATCTGAGCCATTTTTTTCGCTCTGGATTTAGTAAGGAAAAAAGATAGTGATTTTTGGATTTTTATTCAGATAACTGCCATCCATATATGACTTAACACCCATTTTATAGAGGAAGGTTCACAACAATGCACCTGAGACATTTTTTTCGCTCTGGATTTAGTAAGGAAAAAAGATAGTGATTTTTGGATTTTTATTCAGATAACTGCCATCCATATATGACTTAACACCCATTTTATAGAGGAAGGTTCACAACAATGCACCTGAGACATTTTTTTCGCTCTGGATTTAGTAAGGAAAAAAGATAGTGATTTTTGGATTTTTATTCAGATAACTGCCATCCATATATGACTTAACACCCATTTTATAGAGGAGGTTCACAACAATGCATCTGAGCCATTTTTTTCGCTCTGGATTTAGTAAGGAAAAAAGATAGTGATTTTTGGATTTTTATTCAGATAACTGCCATCCATATATGACTTAACACCCATTTTATAGAGGAAGGTTCACAACAATGCACCTGAGACATTTTTTTCGCTCTGGATTTAGTAAGGAAAAAAGATAGTGATTTTTGGATTTTTATTCAGATAACTGCCATCCATATATGACTTAACACCCATTTTATAGAGGAGGTTCACAACAATGCATCTGAGCCATTTTTTTCGCTCTGGATTTAGTAAGGAAAAAAGATAGTGATTTTTGGATTTTTATTCAGATAACTGCCATCCATATATGACTTAACACCCATTTTATAGAGGAGGTTCACAACAATGCACCTGAGCCATTTTTTTCGCTCTGGATTTAGTAAGGAAAAAAGATAGTGATTTTTGGATTTTTATTCAGATAACTGCCATCCATATATGACTTAACACCCATTTTATAGAGGAAGGTTCACAACAATGCACCTGAGACATTTTTTTCGCTCTGGATTTAGTAAGGAAAAAAGATAGTGATTTTTGGATTTTTATTCAGATAACTGCCATCCATATATGACTTAACACCCATTTTATAGAGGAAGGTTCACAACAATGCATCTGAGCCATTTTTTTCGCTCTGGATTTAGTAAGGAAAAAAGATAGTGATTTTTGGATTTTTATTCAGATAACTGCCATCCATATATGACTTAACACCCATTTTATAGAGGAAGGTTCACAACAATGCACCTGAGCCATTTTTTTCGCTCTGGATTTAGTAAGGAAAAAAGATAGTGATTTTTGGATTTTTATTCAGATAACTGCCATCCATATATGACTTAACACCCATTTTATAGAGGAAGGTTCACAACAATGCACCTGAGACATTTTTTTCGCTCTGGATTTAGTAAGGAAAAAAGATAGTGATTTTTGGATTTTTATTCAGATAACTGCCATCCATATATGACTTAACACCCATTTTATAGAGGAGGTTCACAACAATGCATCTGAGCCATTTTTTTCGCTCTGGATTTAGTAAGGAAAAAAGATAGTGATTTTTGGATTTTTATTCAGATAACTGCCATCCATATATGACTTAACACCCATTTTATAGAGGAAGGTTCACAACAATGCACCTGAGACATTTTTTTCGCTCTGGATTTAGTAAGGAAAAAAGATAGTGATTTTTGGATTTTTATTCAGATAACTGCAATCCATATATGACTTAACACCCATTTTATAGAGGAAGGTTCACAACAATGCACCTGAGACATTTTTTTCGCTCTGGATTTAGTAAGGAAAAAAGATAGTGATTTTTGGATTTTTATTCAGATAACTGCCATCCATATATGACTTAACACCCATTTTATAGAGGAAGGTTCACAACAATGCATCTGAGACATTTTTTTCGCTTTGGATTTAGTAAGGAAAAAAGATAGAGATTTTTGGATTTTTATTCAGATAACTGCCATCCATATATGACTTAACACCCATTTTATAGAGGAAGGTTCACAACAATGCATCTGAGCCATTTTTTTCGCTCTGGATTTAGTAAGGAAAAAAGATAGTGATTTTTGGATTTTTATTCAGATAACTGCCATCCATATATGACTTAACACCCATTTTATAGAGGAGGGTTCACAACAATGCACCTGAGACATTTTTTTCGCTCTGGATTTAGTAAGGAAAAAAGATAGTGATTTTTGGATTTTTATTCAGATAACTGCCATCCATATATGACTTAACACCCATTTTATAGAGGAGGTTCACAACAATGCATCTGAGACATTTTTTTCGCTCTGGATTTAGTAAGGAAAAAAGATAGTGATTTTTGGATTTTTATTCAGATAACTGCCATCCATATATGACTTAACAACCATTTTATAGAGGAAGGTTCACAACAATGCACCTGAGACATTTTTTTCGCTCTGGATTTAGTAAGGAAAAAAGATAGTGATTTTTGGATTTTTATTCAGATAACTGCCATCCATATATGACTTAACACCCATTTTATAGAGGAGGTTCACAACAATGCATCTGAGACATTTTTTTCGCTCTGGATTTAGTAAGGAAAAAAGATAGTGATTTTTGGATTTTTATTCAGATAACTGCCATCCATATATGACTTAACACCCATTTTATAGAGGAGGTTCACAACAATGCATCTGAGCCATTTTTTTCGCTCTGGATTTAGTAAGGAAAAAAGATAGTGATTTTTGGATTTTTATTCAGATAACTGCCATCCATATATGACTTAACAACCATTTTATAGAGGAAGGTTCACAACAATGCACCTGAGACATTTTTTTCGCTCTGGATTTAGTAAGGAAAAAAGATAGTGATTTTGGATTTTTATTCAGATAACTGCAATCCATATATGACTTAACACCCATTTTATAGAGGAGGGTTCACAACGTTCACAAAATGCATCTGAGCCACATTTTTTTCGCGCTGGATTTAGAGGAAAAAGATAGTGATTTTTGGATTTTTATTCAGATACTGCCATCCAAAACTTAACAACCATTTTATAGAGGAAGGTTCACAACAATGCACCTGAGACATTTTTTTCGCTCTGGATTTAGTAAGGAAAAGATAGTGATTTTTGGATTTTATTATAACTGCCATCCTATATGACTAACAACCTTTTATAGAGGAAGGTTCACAACAATGCACCTGAGATTTTTTTCGCTCTGGATTTAGTAAGGAAAAAAGATAGTGATTTTTGGATTTTTATTCAGATAACTGCCATCCATATATGACTTAACAACCTTTTATAGAGGAGGTTCACAACAATGCATCTGAGCATTTTTTTCGCTCTGGATTAGTAAGGAAAAAGATAGTGATTTTGGATTTTATTCAGATAACTGCCATCCATATATGACTTAACAACCATTTTATAGAGGAAGGTTCACAACAATGCACCTGAGACATTTTTTTCGCTCTGGATTTAGTAAGAAAAAAGATAGTGATTTTTGGATTTTTATTCAGATAACTGCATCCATATAGACTAACACCCATTTTATAAGAGGAGGTTCACAACATGCACCTGAGACATTTTTTCGCTCTGGATTTAGTAAGGAAAAAGATAGTGATTTTTGTGATTTTTATTCAGATAACTGCCATCCATATATGACTTAACACCATTTATAGAGGAAGGTTCACACAATGCACCTGAGCCATTTTTTTCGCTCTGGATTTAGTAAGGAAAAAAGATAGTGATTTGGATTTTTTATCAGATAACTGCCATCCATATATGACTTAACACCCATTTATAGAGGAGGTTACAACATGCACCTGAGACATTTTTTTCGCTCTGGATTTAGTAAGGAAAAAAGATAGTGATTTTGGATTTTTATTCAGATAACGCCATCCATATATGACTTAACACCCATTATAGAGAAGGTTCACAACAATGCCTGAGACATTTTTTTTCGCTCTGGATTTAGTAAGGAAAAAAGATAGTGATTTTGTGATTTTTATTCAGATAACTGCATCCTATATGACTTAACACCCATTTTATAGAGAGGGTTCACAACAATGCACCTGAGACATTTTTTTCGCTCTGGATTTAGTAGGAAAAAAGATAGTGATTTTGGATTTTTATTCAGATAACTGCCATCCATATAGACTTAACACCCATTTTATAGAGGAGGGTTCACAACAATGCACTGAGCCATTTTTTTCGCTCTGGATTTAGTAGAAAAAAGATAGTGATTTTGGATTTTATTCAGATAACTGCCATCCATATATGACTTAACACCATTTTATAGAGGAGGTTCACAACATGCACCTGAGACTTTTTTTCGCTCTGGATTTAGTAGGAAAAAAGATAGTGATTTTTGGATTTTTATTCAGATAACTGCCATCCAATATGACTTAAACCATTTATAGAGGAAGGTTACACAATGCACCTGACATTTTTTTTCGCTCTGGATTTAGTAAGGAAAAAAGATAGTGATTTTTGGATTTTTATTCAGATAACTGCCATCCTATATGACTTAACAACCATTTTATAGAGGAGGTTCACAACAATGCACCTGAGACCATTTTTTTCGCTCTGGATTTAGTAAGGAAAAAGATAGTGATTTTTGGATTTTTATTCAGATAACTGCCATCCATATATGACTTAACAACCATTTTATAGAGGAGGTTCACAACAAGCACCTGAGACTTTTTTTCGCTCTGGATTTAGTAAGAAAAAGATAGTGATTTTTGGATTTTTATTCAGATAACTGCATCCATATATGACTTAACACCATTTTATAGAGGAAGGTTCAACAATGCACCTGAGACATTTTTTTCGCTCTGGATTTAGTAAGGAAAAAAGATAGTGATTTTTGGATTTTTTTCAGATAACTGCCATCCATATATGACTTAACACCCATTTTATAGAGGAGGTTCACAACAATGCATCTGAGCCATTTTTTTCGCTCTGGATTGTAGAAAAAAGATAGTGTTTTGGATTTTATTCAGATAACTGCATCCATTATGACTTAACAACCATTTTATAGAGGAAGGTTCACAACAATGCACCTGAGACATTTTTTTCGCTCTGGATTTAGTAAGGAAAAAGATAGTGATTTTTGGATTTTTATTCAGTAAAGCCATCCATATATGACTTACAACCCATTTTATAGAGGAAGGTTCACAACAATGCACCTGAGACATTTTTTTTCGCTCTGGATTTAGTAAGGAAAAAGATAGTGATTTTTGGATTTTTATTCAGATAACTGCCATCCATATATGACTTAACAACCATTTTATAGAGGAGGTTCACAACAATGCACCTGAGACATTTTTTTCGCTCTGGATTTAGTAAGGAAAAAAGATAGTGATTTTTGTATTTTATTCAGATAACTGCATCCATATATGACTAACAACCCATTTTATAGAGGAAGGTTACAACAATGCACTGAGACATTTTTTTCGCTCTGGATTTAGTAAGGAAAAAAGATAGTGATTTTGGATTTTTATTCAGATAACTGCCATCCATATATGACTTAACAACCATTTTATAGAGGAAGGTTCACAACAATGCAGAGACATTTTTTTCGCTCTGGATTAGTTAAGGAAAAAAGATAGTGATTTTGGATTTTATTCAGATAACTGCCATCCAATATGACTTAACACCCATTTATAGAGGAGGTTCACAACAATGCCCTGAGCCATTTTTTTCGCTCTGGATTTAGTAAGGAAAAAAGATAGTGATTTTTGTATTTTATTCAGATAACTGCCATCCATATGACTTACACCCATTTATAGAGGAAGGTTCACAACATGCACCTGAGACATTTTTTTTCGCTCTGGATTTAGTAAGGAAAAAAGATAGTGATTTTGGATTTTATTCAGATAACTGCATCCATATATGACTTAACACCATTTTATAGAAAGTTACAACATGCACTGAGCATTTTTTTCGCTCTGGATTTAGTAAGGAAAAAAGATAGTGATTTTTGGATTTTTATTCAGATAACTGCCATCCATATAGACTAACACCATTTTATAGAGGAAGGTTCACAACAATGCACCTGAGACATTTTTTTCGCTCTGGATTTAGTAAGGAAAAAAGATAGTGATTTTGTATTTTTATTCAGATAACTGCACCATATAGACTTAACACCCATTTTATAGAGAGAGGTTCACAACAATGCACTCTGAGACATTTTTTTCGCTCTGGATTTAGTAAGGAAAAAAGATAGTGATTTTGGATTTTTATTCAGATAACTGCCATCCATATATGACTTAACACCCATTTTATAGAGGAAGGTTCACAACAATGCACTGAGCCATTTTTTTCGCTCTGGATTTAGTAGGAAAAAAGATAGTGATTTTGGATTTTATTCAGATAACTGCCATCCATATATGACTTAACACCATTTTATAGAGGAGGTTCACAACAATGCACCTGAGACATTTTTTTCGCTTGGATTTAGTAAGGAAAAAAGATAGTGATTTTGATTTTTATTCAGATAACTGCCATCCATATATGACTTAACACCCATTTTATAGAGGAAGGTTCAACAAGCACTGAGACATTTTTTTCGCTCTGGATTTAGTAAGGAAAAAAGATAGTGATTTTGGATTTTTATTCAGATAACTGCCATCCATATATGACTTAAACCATTTTATAGAGGAAGGTTCACAACAATGCCTGAGACATTTTTTTCGCTCTGGATTAGTAAGGAAAAAAGATAGTGATTTTTGGATTTTTATTCAGATAACTGCCATCCATATATGACTTAACACCCATTTTATAGAGGAAGGTTCACAACAATGCACCTGAGACATTTTTTTCGCTCTGGATTTAGTAAGGAAAAAGATAGTGATTTTTGTGTTTATTCAGATACTGCACATCCATATATGACTTAACACCCATTTTATAGAGGAAGGTTACAACAATGCACCTGAGCATTTTTTTTCGCTCTGGATTTAGTAAGGAAAAAAGATAGTGATTTTTGGATTTTTATTCAGATAACTGCCATCCAATTATGACTTAACACCATTTTATAGAGGAGGTTACAACATGCACTGAGCATTTTTTTCGCTCTGGATTTAGTAAGGAAAAAAGATAGTGATTTTTGATTTTTATTCAGATAACTGCATCCATATGACTTAACAACCATTTTATAGAGAAGGTTCACAACAATGCACCTGAGACATTTTTTTCGCTCTGGATTTAGTAAGGAAAAGATATGATTTTTGGATTTATTCAGATAACTGCCATCCATATATGACTTAACAACCATTTTATAGAGGAAGGTTCACACAATGCACCTGAGACATTTTTTTCGCTCTGGATTTAGTAAGAAAAAAGATAGTGATTTTTGGATTTTATTCAGAAACTGCCATCCATTATGATTAACAACCATTTATAGAGGAAGGTTCACAACATGCACTGAGACATTTTTTTCGCTCTGGATTTAGTAAGGAAAAAGATAGTGATTTTGGATTTTTATTCAGATAACTGCCATCCATATATGACTTAACACCCATTTTATAGAGGAAGGTTCACAACATGCACCTGAGCCATTTTTTTTCGCTCTGGATTTAGTAAGGAAAAAAGATAGTGATTGATTTTATTCAGATAACTGCCACATATATGACTTAACCCCATTTTATAGAGGAGGTTCACAACAATGCACTGAGACATTTTTTTCGCTCTGGATTTAGTAAGGAAAAAAGATAGTGATTTTTGATTTTTATTCAGATAACTGCCACCATATAGACTTAACACCCATTTTATAGAGGAAGGTTACAACAATGCACCTGAGACATTTTTTTTCGCTCTGGATTTAGTAAGGAAAAAGATAGTGATTTTGGATTTTATTCAGATAACTGCCATCCATATATGACTTAACACCCATTTTATAGAGGAGGTTCACAACAATGCATCTGAGCCATTTTTTCGCTCTGGATTTAGTAAGGAAAAAGATAGTGATTTTTGGATTTTTATTCAGATAACTGCCATCCAATAGACTTAACAACCATTTTATAGAGGAAGGTTCACAACAAGCCATCTGAGCATTTTTTTCGCTCTGGATTTAGTAAGGAAAAAGATAGTGATTTTTGTATTTTATTCAGATAACTGCATCCATATATGACTTAACACCCATTTTAAGAGGAGGTTCACAACAATGCACCTGAGCATTTTTTTTCGCTCTGGATTAGTAAGGAAAAAGATAGTGATTTTTGGATTTTTATTCAGATAACTGCCATCCATATATGACTTAAAACCCATTTTATAGAGGAGGTTCACACAATGCATCTGAGCCATTTTTTTCGCTCTGGATTTAGTAGGAAAAAAGATAGTGATTTTTGGATTTTTATTCAGATAACCCATCATATATGACTTAACAACATTTTATAGAGGAAGGTTCACAACATGCACCTGAGACATTTTTTCGCTCTGGATTTAGTAAGGAAAAAAGATAGTGATTTTGGATTTTTATTCAGTAACGCCATCCATATAGACTTAACAAACCATTTTATAGAGGAAGGTTCACAACAATGCATCTGGACATTTTTTTCGCTCTGGATTTAGTAAGGAAAAAGATAGTGATTTTGGATTTTTACAGATAACTGCCATCATCATATGACTAACAACCCATTTTATAGAGGAAGGTTCACAAAATGCACCTGAGACATTTTTTTCGCTCTGGATTTAGTAAGGAAAAAAGATAGTGATTTTTGGATTTTTATTCAGATAACTGCATCCATATATGACTTAAAACCCATTTTATAGAGGAGGTTACAACATGCACTCTGAGACATTTTTTTCGCTCTGGATTGTAAGGAAAAAAGATAGTGATTTTTGGATTTATTCAGATAACTGCCATCCATATATGACTTAACACCCATTTTATAGAGGAAGGTTCACAACAATGCACTGAGCATTTTTTTCGCTCTGGATTTAGTAAGGAAAAAAGATAGTGATTTTTGGATTTTTATTCAGATAACTGCCATCCATATATGACTAACACCCATTTATAGAGAAGGTTTACAACAATGCACCTGAGACATTTTTTTCGTCTGGATTTAGTAAGGAAAAAAGATAGTGATTTTTGGATTTTATTCAGATAACTGCCATCCATATATGACTTAACACCATTTTATAGAGGAGGTTCACAACAATGATCTGAGCATTTTTTTCGCTCTGGATTTAGTAAGAAAAAAGATAGTGATTTTTGATTTTTATTCAGATAACTGCATCCATATATGACTTACACCCATTTTATAGAGAGGGTTCACAACAATGCACCTGAGACATTTTTTTCGCTCTGGATTTAGTAAGGAAAAAAGATAGTGATTTTTGGATTTTTATTAGATAACTGCCATCATATATGACTTAACACCCATTTTATAGAGGAGGGTCACACAACATGCATCTGAGCCATTTTTTCGCTCTGGATTAGTAGGAAAAAAGATAGTGATTTTGGATTTTTATTCAGATAACTGCCATCCAATATGACTTAACAACCATTTTATAGAGGAGGTTCACAACAAGCACCTGAGACATTTTTTTCGCTCTGGATTTAGTAAGGAAAAAAGATAGTGATTTGTTTTTTTCAGATAACTGATCCATATAGACTTAACACCCCATTTATAGAGGAAGGTTCACAACAATGCACCTGAGACATTTTTTTCGCTCTGGATTTAGTAAGGAAAAAGATAGTGATTTTTGGATTTTACAGATAACTGCCATCACTATATGACTTAACAACCATTTTATAGAGGAAGGTTCACAACAATGCACCTGAGACATTTTTTTCGCTCTGGATTTAGTAAGGAAAAAGATAGTGATTTTTGGATTTTTATTCAGATAACTGCCATCCATATATGACTTAAACCATTTATAGAGGAAGGTTCACAACAATGCACTGAGACATTTTTTTCGCTCTGGATTTAGTAAGGAAAAAAGATAGTGATTTTGGATTTTATTTCAGATAAGCCATCATATATGACTTAAAACCATTTTATAGAGGAAGGTTCACAACAATGCACCTGAGACTTTTTTTCGCTCTGGATTTAGTAAGGAAAAAAGTAGTGATTTTTGGATTTTTATTCAGAAACTGCCATCCATATATGACTTAACACCCATTTTATAGAGGAGGTTCACAACAATGCATCGAGCATTTTTTTCGCTCTGGATTAGTAAGGAAAAAGATAGTGATTTGTATTTTATTCAGATAACTGCATCCATATATGACTTAACACCATTTATAGAGGAAGGTTCACAACAATGCACCTGAGACATTTTTTTCGCTCTGGATTTAGTAAGGAAAAAAGATAGTGATTTTTGGATTTTTATTCAGATACTGCAATCCATATATGACTAAAACCATTTTATAGAGGAAGGTTCACAACAATGCACCGAGACATTTTTTCGCCTCTGGATTTAGTAAGAAAAAAGATAGTGATTTTGGATTTTTATTCAGATAACTGCCATCCATATATGACTAACACCATTTTATAGAGGAGGTTCACAACAATGCATCTGAGCCATTTTTTTCGCTCTGGATTTAGAGGAAAAAAGATAGTGATTTTGATTTTTATTCAGATAACTGCCATCCATATATGACTTAAAACCATTTTATAGAGGAAGGTTCACAACAATGCACCTGAGACATTTTTTTCGCTCTGGATTTTGTAAGGAAAAAAGATAGTGATTTTTGGATTTTATTCAGATAACTGCATCCTATATGACTTAACACCCATTTTATAGAGGAGGTTCACAACAATCTGAGCCATTTTTTTCGCTCTGGATTTAGTAAGGAAAAAAGATATGATTTTGTTTTTTATTCAATAACTGCATCCATATATGACTTAACAACCATTATAGAGAGGGTCACAACAATGCACTGAGACATTTTTTTCGCTCTGGATTTAGTAAGGAAAAAAGATAGTGATTTTTGGATTTTTATTCAGATAACTGCCATCCATATATGACTTAACACCCATTTTATAGAGGAGGTTCAAACAATGCATCTGAGCCATTTTTTTCGCTCTGGATTTAGTAGGAAAAGATAGTGATTTTTGGATTTTTATTTCAGATAACTGCCATCCATATATGACTAACAACCATTTTATAAGAGAGAGGTTCACAACAATGCACTGAGACATTTTTTTCGCTCTGGATTTAGTAAGGAAAAAAGATAGTGATTTTGTATTTTTATTCAGAAACTGCATCCATATATGACTAAACACCATTTTATAGGGAGGTTTAAAACAAGCACCTGAGACATTTTTTTCGCTCTGGATTTAGTAAGGAAAAAAGATAGTGATTTTTGGATTTTTATTCAGATAACTGCCATCCATATATGACTTAACACCATTTTATAGAGGAAGGTTCACAACAATGCACCTGAGACATTTTTTTCGCTCTGGATTTAGTAAGGAAAAAAGATAGTGATTTTTGGATTTATTCGATAACTGCCATCCATATAGACTTAACAACCATTTATAGAGGAAGGTTCACAACAATGCACCTGAGCCATTTTTTTCGCTCTGGATTTAGTAAGGAAAAAGATAGTGATTTTGGATTTTATTCAGATAACTGCCATCCATATATGACTTAACACCATTTATAGAGGAAGGTTCAACAATGCACCTGAGCATTTTTTTTTTCGCTCTGGATTTAGTAAGGAAAAAAGATAGTGATTTTGTATTTTTATTCAGATAACTGCATCCATATATGACTTAACACCCATTTTATAGAGGGGTTCACAACAATGCACTGAGCATTTTTTTCGCTCTGGATTTAGTAAGGAAAAAAGATAGTGATTTGGATTTTTATTCAGATAACTGCATCATATATGACTTAACACCATTTTATAGAGGAAGGTTCACAACAATGCACCTGAGACATTTTTTTCGCTCTGGATTTAGTAAGGAAAAAAGATAGTGATTTTTGGATTTTTATTCAGATACTGCCATCCATATATGACTTAACAACCATTTTATAGAGGAAGGTTCACAACAATGCACCTGAGCATTTTTTCGCTCTGGATTTAGTAAGGAAAAAAGATAGTGATTTTTGGTTTTTATTCAGATAACTGCCATCATATATGACTTAACACCCATTTTATAGAGGAGGTTCAACAATGCATCTGAGCCATTTTTTTCGCTCTGGATTTAGTAAGGAAAAAAGATAGTGATTTTGGATTTTTATTCAGATAACTGCCATCCATATATGACTTAACACCCATTTTATAGAGGAAGGTTTACAACAATGCACCTGAGACATTTTTTCGCTCTGGATTTAGTAAGGAAAAAAGATAGTGATTTTTGGATTTTTATTCAGAATAACTGCCATCCATATATGACTTAACACCATTTTATAGAGGAGGTTCACAACAATGCATCGAGCCATTTTTTTCGCTCTGGATTTAGTAAGGAAAAAGATAGTGATTTGTATTTTTATTCAGATAACTGCATCCATATATGACTTAAACCATTTTATAGAAGGATCACAACAATGCACTGAGACATTTTTTTCGCTCTGGATTTAGTAAGGAAAAAGATAGTGATTTTTGGATTTTTATTCGATAACTGCCATCCATATATGACTTAACACCCATTTTATAGAGGAGGGTTCACAACAATGCACTGAGCCATTTTTTTCGCTCTGGATTTAGTAGGAAAAAAGATAGTGATTTTTGGATTTTATTCAGATAACGCCATCCATATAGACTTAACAACCATTTTATAGAGGAAGGTTCACAACAATGCACCTGAGACATTTTTTTTCGCTCTGGATTTAGTAAGGAAAGATAGTGATTTTTGGATTTTATTCAGATAACTGCCATCCATATATGACTTAACAACCATTTTATAGAGGAAGGTTCACAACAATGCACCTGAGACATTTTTTTCGCTCTGGATTTAGTAAGGAAAAAAGATAGTGATTTTGGATTTTTATTCAGAAACTGCCATCCATATATGACTTAACAAACATTTTATAGAGGAAGGTTCACACAATGCACCTGAGACATTTTTTTCGCTCTGGATTTAGTAAGGAAAAAAGATAGGGATTTTGGATTTATTCAGATAACTGCCATCCATATATGACTTAACAACCATTTTTAGAGGAAGGTTACAACATGCACCTGAGACATTTTTTTCGCTCTGGGTTTAGTAAGGAAAAAAGATAGTGATTTTTGGATTTTTATTCAGATAACTGCCATCCATATATGACTTAACACCATTTTATAGAGGAGGTTCACAACAAGCACCTGAGACATTTTTTTCGCTCTGGTTTAGTAAGGAAAAAAGATAGTGTTTTTGGATTTTATTCAGAAAACTGCCATCATATATGACTTAACACATTTTATAGAGGAAGGTTCACAACAATGCACCTGAGACATTTTTTTCGCTCTGGATTTAGTAAGGAAAAAGATAGTGATTTTTGATTTTTATTCAGATAACTGCATCCTATATTGACTAACACCCATTTATTAGAGGAAGGTTTTACAACAATGCACCTGAGCATTTTTTTCGCTCTGGATTTAGTAAGGAAAAAAGATAGTGATTTTTGGATTTTATTCAGATAACTGCCTCCATATATGACTTAACACCCATTTTATAGAGGAGGTTCACAACAAGCACCTGAGACTTTTTTTCGCTCTGGATTTAGTAAGGAAAAAGATAGTGATTTTTGTTTTTCAGATAACTGCATCCATATATGACTTAACACCCATTTTATAGAGAGGGTTCACAACAATGCACCTGAGACATTTTTTTCGCTCTGGATTTAGTAAGGAAAAAAGATAGTGATTTTTGGATTTTTATTCAGATAACTGCCATCCATATATGACTTAACAACCATTTTATAGAGGAGGTTCACACAAGCATCTGAGCCATTTTTTCGCTCTGGATTAGTAAGGAAAAAAGATAGTGATTTTTGGATTTTTTTTCAGATAACTGCCATCCATATATGACTTAACAACATTTTATAGAGGAAGGTTCACAACAATGCACCTGAGACATTTTTTTCGCTCTGGATTTAGTAAGGAAAAGATAGTGATTTTGGATTTTTTTCAGATAACTGCCATCCATATATGACTTAAAACCATTTTATAGAGGAAGGTTCACAACAATGCACTGAGACATTTTCGCTCTGGATTTAGTAAGGAAAAAGATAGTGATTTTTGGATTTTTATTCAGATAACTGCCATCCATATATGACTTAACAACCATTTTATGAGGAAGGTTCACAACAATGCACCTGAGACCATTTTTTTCGCTCTGGATTTAGTAAGGAAAAAAGATAGTGATTTTGGATTTTTATTCAGATAACTGCCATCCATATATGACTTAACACCCATTTTATAGAGGAGGTTTACAACATGCACTGAGCATTTTTTTCGCTCTGGATTTGTAAGAAAAAAGATAGTGATTTTTGGATTTTTATTCAGATAACTGCCATCCATATATGACTTAACAACCATTTTATAGAGGAAGGTTCACAACAATGCACTGACATTTTTTTCGCTCTGGATTTAGTAGGAAAAAAGATAGTGATTTTTGGATTTTATTCAGATAACTGCCATCCAATATGACTTACACCCATTTTATAGAGGAGGTTTACAAACAATGCACCTGAGACATTTTTTTCGCTCTGGATTTAGTAAGGAAAAAAGATAGTGATTTTTGGATTTTTATTCAGATAACTGCCCATCCATATGACTTAACACCATTTTATAGAGGAGGTTCACAACAATGCATCTGAGCCATTTTTTTTCGCTCTGGATTTAGTAAGGAAAAAAGATAGTGATTTTGGATTTTTATCAGATAAACTGCATCCATATATGACTTAACACCCATTTTATAGAGAAGGTTCCAACAGCACTGAGACATTTTTTTCGCTCTGGATTAGTAAGGAAAAAAGATAGTGATTTTGGATTTTTATTCAGATAACTGCCATCCATATAGACTTAACACCCATTTTATAGAGGAAGGTTTACAACAATGCACCTAGACATTTTTTTTCGCTCTGGATTTAGTAAGGAAAAAGATAGTGATTTTTGGTTTTATTCAGATAACTGCCATCCAATATGACTTAACAACCATTTTATAGAGGAAGGTTCACAACAATGCACCTGAGACATTTTTTTCGCTCTGGATTTAGTAAGGAAAAAAGATAGTGATTTTTGGATTTTATTCAGATAAGCCATCCATATATGACTTAACAACATTTTATAGAGGAAGGTTCAACAATGCCCTGAGCATTTTTTTCGCTCTGGATTTAGTAAGGAAAAAAGATAGTGATTTTTGATTTTTATTCAGATAACTGCATCAATATGACTTAACACCATTTATAGAGGAAGGTTTACAACAATGCACCTGAGACATTTTTTCGCTCTGGATTTAGTAAGGAAAAATAGTGATTTTGGATTTTTATTCAGAAACTGCCATCATATATGCTTAAACCCATTTTATAGAGGAGGTTCACAACAATGCACTGAGCCATTTTTTTCGCTCTGGATTTAGTAAGGAAAAAATAGGATTTTGTATTTTATTCAGATAACTGCATCCATATAGACTTAACACCATTTTATAGAGGAAGGTTCACAACAGCACCTGAGACATTTTTTTCGCTCTGGATTAGTAAGGAAAAAGATAGTGATTTTGGATTTTTATTCAGATAACTGCCATCCATATATGACTTAACAACCATTTTATAGAGGAAGGTTCACAACAATGCACTGAGACATTTTTTTCGCTCTGGATTTAGTAAGGAAAAAAGATAGTGATTTTTGGATTTTTATTCAGAAACTGCCATCCATATATGACTTAACAACCATTTTATAGAGGAAGGTTCACAACAATGCACCTGAGACATTTTTTTCGCTTGGATTTAGTAAGGAAAAAGATAGTGATTTTGTATTTTATTAGATAACTGCATCATATATGATTAACACCCATTTTATGAGGAAGGTTTACAACAATGCACTGAGCATTTTTTTCGCTCTGGATTTAGTAAGGAAAAAAGATAGTGATTTTTGGATTTTTATTCAGATAACTGCCATCCATATATGACTTAAACACCATTTTATAGAGGAGGTTCACAACAATGCATCTGAGCATTTTTTTCGCTCTGGATTTAGTAAGGAAAAAAGATAGTGATTTGTATTTTTATTCAGATAACTGCATCATATATGACTTAACACCCATTTTATAGAGAGGGTTCACAACAATGCACCTGAGACATTTTTTTCGCTCTGGATTTAGTAAGGAAAAAAGATAGTGATTTTTGGATTTTTATTCAGATAACTGCCACCATATATGACTTAACACCATTTTATAGAGGGGTTCACAACAATGCATCTGAGCCATTTTTTTCGCTCTGGATTTAGTAGGAAAAAAGATAGTGATTTTTGGATTTTTATTCAGATAACTGCCATCCATATATGACTTAACAACCATTTTATAGAGGAAGTTCAAACATGCACCTGAGACATTTTTTTTCGCTGGATTTAGGAAGGAAAAGATAGTGATTTTTGGATTATTCAGATAACTGCCATCCATATATGATAACAACCATTTTATAGAGGAAGGTTCACAACAATGCACCTGAGACATTTTTTTCGCTCTGGATTTAGTAAGGAAAAAAGATAGTGATTTTGGATTTTTATTCAGATAACTGCCATCCATATATGACTTAACAACCATTTTATAGAGGAAGGTTCACAACAATGCATCTGAGCATTTTTTTCGCTCTGGATTTAGTAAGGAAAAAAGATAGTGATTTTTGGATTTATTCAGATAACTGCCATCCATATATGACTAACAACCATTTATAGAGGAAGGTTCACAACAATGCACCTGAGACATTTTTTTCGCTCTGGATTAGTAAGGAAAAAGATAGTGATTTTTGGATTTTTATTCAGATAACTGCCATCCTATATGACTTAACAACCATTTTATAGAGGAAGGTTACAAACAATGCACCTGAGACATTTTTTTCGCTCTGGATTTAGTAAGGAAAAAGATAGTGATTTTTGGATTTTATTCAGATAACTGCATCTATATGACTTAACACCCATTTTATAGAGGAAGTTCACAACAAGCACCTGAGACATTTTTTTCGCTCTGGATTTAGTAAGGAAAAAAGTAGTGATTTTTGGATTTTTATTCAGATAACTGCCATCCATATATGACTAACACCCATTTATAGAGGAGGTTCACAACAAGCATCGAGCCATTTTTTTCGCTCTGGATTTAGTAAGGAAAAAGATAGTGATTGTATTTTATTCAGATAACTGCATCCATATATGACTTAACACCCATTTATAGAGAGGTTCACAACAATGCACCTGAGACATTTTTTCGCTCTGGATTTAGTAAGGAAAAAAGTAGTGATTTTTGGATTTTTATTCAGATAACTGCCATCCATATATGACTTAACACCATTTTATAGAGGAGGGTTCACAACAATGCTCTGAGACATTTTTTTCGCTCTGGAAGTAGGAAAAAAGATATGTTTTTGGATTTTTATTCAGATAACGCCATCCATATATGACTTAACAACATTTTATAGAGGAAGGTTCACAACAATGCACCTGAGCATTTTTTTCGCTCTGGATTAGTAAGGAAAAGATAGTGATTTTTGGATTTTTATTCAGATAAGCCATCCATATAGACTTAACAACCATTTTATAGAGGAGGTTCACAACAATGCACCTGAGACATTTTTTTCGCTCTGGATTTAGTAAGGAAAAAAGATAGTGATTTTTGGATTTTTATTCAGAAACTGCCATCCTATATGACTTAACACCATTTTATAGAGGAAGGTTCACAACAATGCACCTGAGGCATTTTTTTCGCTCTGGATTTAGTAAGGAAAAAAGATAGTGATTTTGGATTTTATTCAGATAACTGCCATCCATATATGACTTAACACCCATTTTATAGGGAAGGTTTCAAACATGCACTGAGCATTTTCGCTCTGGATTTAGTAAGGAAAAAGATAGTGATTTTGGATTTTTATTCAGATAACTGCCATCCATATATGACTTAACACCCATTTTATAGAGGAAGGTTCACAACAATGCACCTGAGACATTTTTTTCGCTCTGGATTTAGTAAGGAAAAAAGATAGTGATTTGGATTTTTTCAGATAACTGCCATCCATATATGACTTAACACCCATTTTATAGAGGAAGGTTCACAACAATGCACCTGAGACATTTTTTCGCTCTGGATTTTTAAGGAAAAAAGATAGTGATTTTTGGATTTTTATTCAGATAACTGCCACCATATATGACTTAACACCCTTTTATAGAGGAGGTTCACACAAATGATCGAGCCATTTTTTTCGCTCTGGATTTAGTAAGGAAAAAGATAGTGATTTTGTATTTTATTCCGATAATGCATCCATATATGACTTAAAACCCATTTATAGAGGGTTCACAACAATGCACCTGAGACATTTTTTTCGCTCTGGATTTAGTAAGGAAAAAAGATAGTGATTTTGGATTTTATTCAGATAAACTGCCATCCATATATGACTTAACACCCATTTTATAGAGGAGGTTCAAACAATGCACTGAGCCATTTTTTTCGCTCTGGATTTATAGGAAAAAAGATAGTGATTTTTGGATTTTTATTCAGATAACTGCCACCATATATGACTTAACACCCATTTTATAGAGGAGGTTCACAACAATGCACTGAGCCATTTTTTTCGCTCTGGATTTAGTAAGGAAAAAAGATAGTGATTTGTGATTTTATTCAGATAAACTGCCATCCATATATGACTTAACACCCATTTTATAGAGAGGGTTCACAACAATGCACCTGAGACATTTTTTCGCTCTGGATTTAGTAAGGAAAAAAGATGTGATTTTTGGATTTTTATTCAGATAACTGCCATCCATATATGACTTAACAATTTTATAGAGGAAGGTTCACAACAATGCACCTGAGACATTTTTTTCGCTTTCTGGTTTAGTAAGGAAAAAAGATAGTGATTTTTGGATTTTTATTCAGATAAACTGCCATCCATATATGACTTAACAACCATTTTATAGAGGAAGGTTCACAACAATGCACCTGAGACATTTTTTTCGCTCTGGATTTAGTAAGGAAAAAAGATAGTGATTTTTGGATTTTTATTCAGATAACTGCATCCATATATGACTTAACAAACCATTTTATAGGAAGGTTCACAACAATGCACCTGAGACATTTTTCGCTCTGGATTTAGTAAGGAAAAAAGATAGGTGATTTTTGGATTTTATTCAGATAACTGCCATCATATATGACTTAACAACCATTTTATAGAGGAAGGTTCACAACAATGCACCTGAGACATTTTTTTCGCTCTGGATTTAGTAAGAAAAGATAGTGATTTTTTGATTTTTATTCAGATAACTGCATCATATATGACTTAACACCCATTTTATGAGAAGGTTCACAACAATGCACCTGGACATTTTTTTCGCTCTGGATTTAGTAAGAAAAAAGATAGTGATTTTGGATTTTTATTCAGATAACTGCCATCCATATGACTTAAAACCCATTTTATAGAGGAGGTTCACAACAATGCATCTGAGCATTTTTTTCGCTCTGGATTTAGTAAGGAAAAAAGATAGTGATTTTTGGATTTTTATTCAGATAACTGCATCCAATATGATATAACACCCATTTTATAAGAGAGGGTTACAACAATGCACTGAGCATTTTTTTCGCTCTGGATTTAGTAAGGAAAAAAGATAGTGATTTTTGGATTATTCAGATAACTGCCATCCATATATGACTTAACACCCTTTTATAGAGGAGGGTTCACAACAATGCATTGAGCCATTTTTCGCTCGGATTAGTAGGAAAAAAGATAGTGATTTTTGGATTTTTATTCAGATAACTGCCATCCATATATGACTAACAACCATTATAGAGGAAGGTTCACAACAATGCACCTGAGATTTTTTTCGCTCTGGATTTAGTAAGGAAAAAGATAGTGATTTTTGGATTTTTATTCAGATAACTGCCATCCATATATGACTAACAACCATTTTATAGAGGAGGTTCACAAAATGCACCTGACATTTTTTCGCTCTGGATTTAGTAAGGAAAAAAGATAGTGATTTGGATTTTTATCAGATAACTGCCATCCATATATGATAACAACCATTTTATAGAGGAAGGTTCACAACAATGCACCTGAGAATTTTTTTCGCTTGGATTTAGTAAGGAAAAAAGATAGTGATTTTTGGATTTTTATCAGATAACTGCCATCCATATATGACTTAACACCCATTTTATAGAGGAAGGTTTACAACATGCACCTGAGACTTTTTTTCGCTCTGGATTTAGTAAGGAAAAAAGATAGTGTTTTGGATTTTATTCAGATAACTGCCATCCATATATGCTTAACACCATTTAAGAGAGGGTTCACAACAATGCATCTGAGCATTTTTTCGCTCTGGTTAGTAAGGAAAAAAGATAGTGATTTTTGGATTTTTATTCAGATAACTGCATCCAATATGAACTTAACACCATTTTATAGAGGAAGGTTTACAACAATGCACCTGAGCATTTTTTTCGCTCTGGATTTAGTAAGGAAAAAAGTAGTGATTTTTGGATTTTTATTCAGTAAACTGCCATCCATAGACTTAACACCCATTTTTAGAGGAGGTTCACAACAATGCATCTGAGCACATTTTTCGTCTGGATTTAGTAAGGAAAAAAGATAGTGATTTTGTATTTTATTCAGATAAATGCATCCATATAGACTTAACACCCATTTTATAGAGGAGGTTCACAACAATGCACCTGAGACATTTTTCGCTCGGATTTAGTAAGGAAAAAAGATAGTGATTTTTGGATTTTTATTCAGATAACTGCCATCCATATATGACTTAACACACACTTTTATAGAGGAGGGTTCACAACAATGCACTGAGCATTTTTTTCGCTCTGGATTTAGTAGGAAAAAAGATAGTGATTTGGATTTTTATCAGATAACTGCCATCCATATATGACTAACACCCATTTATAGAGGAGGTTCACAACAATGCACTGAGCCATTTTTTTCGCTCTGGATTTAGTAAGGAAAAAAGATAGTGATTTGTGATTTTTATTCAGATAAATGCATCCATATATGACTTAACACCCATTTATAGAGGGGTTCACAACAATGCACCTGAGACATTTTTTCGCTCTGGATTTAGTAAGGAAAAAAGATAGTGATTTTTGGATTTTTATTCAGATAACTGCCATCCATATATGACTTAACACCCATTTTATAGAGGAGGTTCACAACAAGCATCTAGCATTTTTCGCTCTGGATTTAGTGAGAAAAAGATAGTGATTTTGGATTTTTATTCAGATAATGCCATCATATATGACTTAACAACCATTTTATAGAGGAGGTTCACAACAATGCACCTGAGACATTTTTTCGCTCTGGATTAGTAAGGAAAAAGAATAGTGATTTTTGGATTTTTATTCAGATAACTGCATCCAATATGATAACACCATTTTATAGAGGAGGTTTACAACATGCACCTGAGACATTTTTTTCGCTCGGATTGTAAGGAAAAAAGATAGTGTTTTGGATTTTTATTCAGATAACTGCCATCCATATATGACTAACAACCCATTTTATAGAGGAGGTTCACAACAATGCACTGAGCCATTTTTTTCGCTCTGGATTTAGTAGGAAAAAAGATAGTGATTTTGTATTTTTACAGATAACTGCATCCATATATGACTTAACACCATTTTATAGAGGAAGGTTCACAACAATGCACCTGAGACATTTTTTTCGCTCTGGATTTAGTAAGGAAAAAGATAGGATTTTTGGATTTTTATTCAGAAACTGCCATCCATATATGATTAACAACCATTTTATAGAGGAAGGTTCACAACAATGCACCTGAGACATTTTTTCGCTCTGGATTAGTAAGGAAAAAAGATAGGATTGGATTTTATTCAGATAACTGCCATCCATATATGACTTAACAACCATTTTATAGAGGAAGGTTACAACAATGCCTGAGACATTTTTTTCGCTCTGGATTTAGTAAGGAAAAAGATAGTGATTTTTGGATTTTATTCAGATAACTGAATCTATATGACTTAACACCCATTTTATAGAGGAAGGTTCAACAATGCACCGAGACATTTTTTTCGCTCTGGATTTAGTAAGGAAAAAAGATAGTGTTTTGGATTTTTATTCAGATAAAATGCCTCATATATGAATTAACACCCATTTTTAGAGGAGGTTCACAACAATGCATCTGAGCCATTTTTTTCGCTCTGGATTTAGTAAGGAAAAAAGATAGTGATTTTTGATTTTTATTCAGATAACTGCATCCATATATGACTTAACACCCATTTTATAGAGAGGGTTCACAACAATGCACCTGAGACATTTTTTTCGCTCTGGATTTAGTAAGGAAAAAAGATAGTGATTTTTGGATTTTATTCAGATAACTGCCATCCATATATGAATTAACACCATTTTATAGAGGAGGTTCACAACAATGCACTGAGCCATTTTTTTCGCTCTGGATTATTGGGAAAAAGATAGTGATTTTTGGATTTTTATTCAGATAACTGCCATCCAATATGACTTAACAACCATTTATAGAGGAAGGTTCACAACAGCACCTGAGACATTTTTTTCGCTCTGGATTTAGTAGGAAAAAAGATAGTGATTTTTGGATTTTTATTCAGATAACTGCCATCCATATATGACTTAACAACCATTTTATAGAGGAAGGTTCACAACAAGCACCTGAGACATTTTTTTCGCTCTGGATTTAGTAAGGAAAAAAGATAGTGATTTTTGGATTTTTATTCAGATAACTGCCATCCATATATGACTTACCAACATTTTAGAGGAAGGTTCACAACAATGCACCTGAGACATTTTTTCGCTCTGGATTAGTAAGGAAAAAAGATAGTGATTTGGATTTTTATTCAGATAACTGCATCATATATGACTTAACACCCATTTTATAGAGGAAGGTTTACAACATGCATCTGGACATTTTTTTCGCTCTGGATTTTGTAAGGAAAAAAGATAGTGATTTTTGGATTTATTCAAGATAACTGCCATCATATATGACTTAACACCCATTTATAGAGGAAGGTTCACAACAATGCACCTGAGACATTTTTTTCGCTCTGTTTAGTAAGGAAAAAAGATAGTGATTTTGGATTTTTATACGATAACTGCCATCATATATGACTTAACACCATTTTATAGAGGAAGGGTTACACAATGACATGAGACATTTTTTTCGCTCTGGATTGTAAAGGAAAAAAGATAGTGATTTTTGGATTTTTATTCAGATAACTGCCATCCATATATGACTTAACACCATTTTATAGAGGAGGTTCACAACAATGCATCTGAGCCATTTTTTCGCTCTGGATTTAGTAGGAAAAAAGATAGTGATTTTTGGATTTTTATTCAGAAACTGCCATCCATATATGACTTAACAACCATTTATAGAGGAAGGTTCACAACAATGCACCTGAGACATTTTTTCGCTCTGGATTTAGTAAGGAAAAAGATAGTGATTTTGGATTTTATTCAGATAACTGCCATCCATATAGACTAACAACCATTTTATAGAGGAAGGTTCACAACAATGCACCTGAGACATTTTTTTCGTCTGGATTTAGTAAGGAAAAAAGATAGTGATTTTTGGATTTTTATTCAGATAACTGCCATCCATATATGAATAACAACCATTTTATAGAGGAAGGTTCACAACAATGCACCTGAGCATTTTTTTCGCTGGATTTAGTAAGGAAAAAAGATAGTGATTTTTGATTTTTATTCAGATAACTGCATCCATATATGACTTAACACCCTTTTATAGAGGAGGTTTCACAAATGCACCTGAGACATTTTTTTCGCTCTGGATTTAGTAAGGAAAAAAGATAGTGATTTTTGGATTTTATTCAGATAACTGCCATCCATATATGACTTAACACCATTTTATAGAGGAAGGTTCACAACAATGCACCTGAGACATTTTTTCGCTCTGGATTTAGTAAGGAAAAAAGTAGTGATTTTTGTGTTTTATTCGAGAACTGCCATCCATATATGATTAACACCATTTTATAGAGGAAGGTTCACAACAATGCACCGAGACATTTTTTTCGTCTGGATTTAGTAAGGAAAAAAGATAGTGATTTTTGGATTTTTATTCAGATAACTGATCATATATGACTTAACACCCATTTATAGAGGAAGGTTCACACAATGCATCGAGCATTTTTTTCGCTCTGGATTTAGTAAGGAAAAAAGATAGTGATTTTGTATTTATTCAGTAAACTGCATCCATATATGACTTACACCATTTTATAGAGAGGGTTCAAACAATGCACTGAGACATTTTTTTCGCTCTGGATTTAGTAAGGAAAAAAGATAGTGATTTTTGGATTTTTATCAGATAACTGCCATCCATATATGACTTAACACCCATTTTATAGAGGAGGTTCACAACAATGCACTGGCCATTTTTTTTCGCTCTGGATTTAGTAGGAAAAAGATAGTGATTTTTGGATTTTTATTCAGATAACTGCCATCCATATAGACTTAACAACCATTTTATAGAGGAGGTTCACAACAATGCACCTGAGATTTTTTTCGTCTGGATTTAGTAAGGAAAAAAGATAGGATGTGATTTTATTCAGATAAATGCATCCAATATGACTTAACACCCATTTTATAGAGAGGTTCACAACAATGCACCTGAGACATTTTTTTCGCTCTGGATTTAGTAAGGAAAAAAGATAGTGATTTTTGGATTTTTATTCAGATAACTGCATCCATATATGACTTAACACCATTTTATAGAGGAGGTTCACAACAATGCACTGAGCCATTTTTTTCGCTCTGGATTTAGTGAGAAAAAAGATAGTGATTTTTGGATTATTCAGATAACTGCCATCCATATATGACTTAACACCATTTATAGAGGAAGGTTCACAACAATGCACCTGAGACATTTTTTGCTCTGGATTTGTAAGGAAAAAAGATAGTGATTTTTGGATTTTTATTCAGATAACTGCCATCCATATATGACTTAACAACATTTATAGAGGAAGGTTCACAACAATGCACCGAGACATTTTTTTCGCTCTGGATTTAGTAAGGAAAAAAGATAGTGATTTTGGATTTATTCAGATAACTGCCATCCATATATGACTAACACCCATTTTATAGAGGAGGTTCACAACAAGCACTGAGCCATTTTTTTCGCTCTGGATTTAGTAAGGAAAAAAGATAGTGATTTTTGATTTTTATTCAGATAACTGCATCCATATGACTTAACACCATTTATAGAGGAAGGTTACAACAATGCACCTGAGACATTTTTTTCGCTCTGGATTTAGTAAGGAAAAAAGATAGTGATTTTGGATTTTATTCAGATAAATGCATCATATATGACTAACACCCATTATAGAGGAGGTTCACAACAATGCATTGAGCCATTTTTTCGCTCTGGATTTGTAAGGAAAAAAGATAGTGATTTTTGGATTTTTATTCAGATAACTGCATCCATATATGACTTAACACCATTTTATAGAGGAAGGTTCACAACAATGCACCTGAGACATTTTTCGCTCTGGATTTAGTAAGGAAAAAAGATAGATTTTTGGATTTTTATTCAGATAACTGCCATCCATATATGACTTAACAACATTTTATAGGGAGGGTTCACAACAATGCATATGAGCATTTTTTTCGCTCTGGATTTAGTAGGAAAAAAGATAGTGATTTTTGGATTTTTATTCAGATAACTGCATCACATATAGACTTAACAACCATTTATAGAGGAAGGTTCACAACAATGCACCTGAGACATTTTTTTCGCTCTGGATTTAGTAAGGAAAAAAGATAGTGATTTTTGGATTTTTATTCAGTAAACTGCCATCCATATATGACTTAACAACCATTTTATAGAGGAAGGTTCAAAACAATGCACCTGAGACATTTTTCGCTCTGGATTTAGTAAGAAAAAAGATAGTGATTTTGGATTTTTATTCAGATAACTGCCATCATATAGACTTAACACCCATTTTATAGGAGGGGTCCAACAATGCATCTGAGCCATTTTTTTCGCTCTGGATTTAGTAAGGAAAAAGATAGTGATTTTGGTATTTATTAGATAACTGCATCCATATAGACTTACAACCATTTTATGAGGAAGGTTTACAACATGCACCTGAGACATTTTTTTCGCTCTGGATTTAGTAAGGAAAAAAGATAGTGATTTTTGGATTTTATTCAGATAACTGCCATCCATAATGACTTAACACCCATTTTATAGAGGAGGTTCACAACAATGCATCTGAGCCATTTTTTCGCTCTGGATTTAGTAAGGAAAAAAGATAGTGATTTTGTATTTTTATTCAGATAACTGCCACCATATATGACTTAACACCATTTATAGAGGAAGGTTCACAACATGACACTGAGACATTTTTTTCGCTCTGGATTTAGTAAGGAAAAAAGATAGTGATTTTTGGATTTTTATTCGATAAATGCCATCCATATATGACTTAACACCATTTTATAGAGGAGGTTCACAACAATGCACCTGACATTTTCGCTCTGGATTTAGTAAGGAAAAAAGATAGTGATTTTGGATTTTTATTCAGTAATGCCATCATATATGACTTAAAAAACCATTTTATAGAGGAAGGTTCACAACAATGCACCTGAGACATTTTTTTCGCTCTGGATTTAGTAAGGAAAAAGATAGTGATTTTTGGATTTATTCAGATAACTGCATCCATATAGAATTAAAACCATTTTATAGAGGAAGGTTTACAAACAATGCCCTGAGACATTTTTTTCGCTCTGGATTAGTAAGGAAAAAAGATAGTGATTTTTGGATTTTTATTCAGATAACTGCAATCCATATAGACTTAACAACCATTTTATAGAGGAAGGTTCACAACAATGCATTGAGCATTTTTTCGCCTCGGATTTAGTAAGGAAAAAAGATAGTGATTTTTGATTTTTATTCAGATAACTGCATCCCTATATGACTAACACCCATTTTATAGAGAGGTTCACAACAATGCACTGAGACATTTTTTTCGCTCTGGATTTAGTAAGGAAAAAAGATAGTGATTTTTGGATTTTATTCAGATAACTGCCACTATATGACTTAAAACCATTTTATAGGGAGGGTTCACAACAATGCACCTGAGCATTTTTTTCGCTCGGATTAGTAAGGAAAAAAGATAGGATTTTTGGATTTTATCAGATAACTGCCATCCATATATGACTTAACAACCATTATAGAGGAGGTTCACAACAATGCATCTGAGCCATTTTTTTCGCTCTGGATTTAGTAGGAAAAAGAAATAGTGATTTTGGATTTTATTCAGATAACTGCCATCCATATATGACTTAAACAACCATTTTATAGAGGAAGGTTCACAACAATGCATCTGAGCCATTTTTTTCGCTCTGGATTTAGTAGGAAAAAAGATAGTGATTTTGGATTTTTATTCAGATAACGCCATCCATATATGACTTAACACCCATTTATAGAGGAGGTTCACAACAATGCACCTGAGACCTTTTTTTCGCTCTGGATTAGTAAGGAAAAAAGATAGTGATTTTTGGATTTTTATTCAGATAACTGCCATCCATATATGACTTAACAACCATTTTATAGAGGAAGGTTCACAACAATGCACCTGAGACATTTTTTTCGCTCTGGATTTAGTAAGGAAAAAGATAGTGATTTTGGATTTTTATTCAGATAACTGCCATCCATATATGACTAACACCCATTTTATAGAGGAGGTTCACAACAATGCACCTGAGCCATTTTTTTCGCTCTGGATTTAGTAAGGAAAAAAGATAGTGATTTGTTTTTTATTCAGATAACGCCATCCATATATGACTTAAACACCATTTTATAGAGGAGGGTTCACAACAATGCACTGAGCCATTTTTTTCGTCTGGATTTAGTAGGAAAAAAGATAGTGATTTTGTTTTTATTCAGATAACTGCCATCATATATGACTTAACAACCATTATAGAGGAAGGTTCACAACAATGCACCTGAGACATTTTTTCGCTCTGGATTTAGTAAGGAAAAAGATAGTGATTTGTATTTTTATTCAGAAACTGCATCCATTATGACTTAACACATTTTAGAGGAAGGTTCACAACAATGCACTGAGACATTTTTTTTCGCTCTGGATTTAGAAGAAAAAAGATAGGGATTTTGGATTATTCAGATAACTGCAATCCATATATGACTTAACAACCATTATAGAGGAAGGTTCACAACAATGCACCTGAGACATTTTTTTCGCTCTGGATTTAGTAAGGAAAAAGATAGGATTTTTGGATTTTTATTCAGATAACTGCCATCCAATATGACTTAACAACCATTTATAGAGGAAGGTTCACACAATGCACCTGAGACATTTTTTTCGCCTGGATTTAGTAGGAAAAAAGATAGTGATTTTGGATTTTTATTCAGATAACTGCCATCCATATATGACTAACACCCATTTATAGAGGAGGGTCACAACATGCATCGAGCCATTTTTTCGCTCTGGATTAGTAAGGAAAAAAGATAGTGATTTGGATTTTTTCAGATAACTGCCCCATATATGACTTAACAACCATTTATAGAGGAAGGTTCACAACATGCACTGAGCCATTTTTTTCGCTTGGATTTAGTAAGGAAAAAGATAATGATTTTGGATTTTATTTAGTAAAACTGATCCATATATGACTTAACACCATTTTATAGAGGAAGGTTTCAACAATGCACCTGAGACATTTTTTCGCTCTGGATTAGAAGAAAAAAGATAGTGATTTTGGATTTTTATTCAGATAACTGCCATCCATATATGACTTAACACCCATTTTATAGAGGAGGTTCACAACAATGCATCTGAGCATTTTTTTCGCTCTGGATTTAGTAAGGAAAAAAGATAGTGATTTTGTATTTTATTCGATAACTGAATCCATATATGACTTAACACCATTTTATAGAGGGTTCACAACAATGCACCGAGACATTTTTTTCGCTCTGGATTTAGTAAGGGAAAAAATAGTGATTTTGGATTTTTATAGATAACTGCACCATATATGACTTAACACCCATTTTAGAGGAGGGTTCACAACAATGCTCTGAGCCATTTTTTTCGCTCTGGATTTAGTAAGGAAAAAAGATAGTGATTTTTGGATTTTATTCAGAAACTGCCATCCTATATGACTTAACAACCATTTTATAGAGGAAGGTCAAAACAAGCACTGAGACATTTTTTTCGCTCGGATTAGTAAGGAAAAAAGATAGTGATGTTT